>JANHFX010004653.1:0-15594 GCA_027560015.1 Chloroceryle amazona
GAGGATTTAGGACGGGGGAAGCGAGTTAAACGCGTGTTTGCCCCAGGCTGGAAGGTAGGAGGGAACCAGGGTAGGAATCCCGCGCTGGCCCTGCCCGAAGGATCGAGACTGGAACTCCTGATACTGCACCTTGAACTTTGTAAACACAACGTATTTGCTAGTATGCAAATACAGATGCGATAGGAAGGGATGGAGCAGGCTGTGATGTTGCAGTGTTATTTTTATTTTTAGGAAATCTTCTGGTAACTTGGATGAAGGCAGGAAGAAAAGCAAACACTTTTTTCCAAGCTGCATCCGAGTTCCCTGTCTGAGTACAACACACTCAGAATCACCTCGCAGTAACCAACCAATGGAAATGATAAGCTGCAAACCTGCAAAGCATCTTCTCCTGAAAGAAGGATACCCTCAGTTTGGATGAATGGGCTTTCAGTCTAAGAGATTGGTTTTTGTGAAAAATATTTTACCATTTTTTGCTTTCAGAAGAGGCGGAAAGGACTTGAGAGAACAAGCATTTTGAAACTGAAGTCTATGCAGTTTGACAGCCCTTGAGCTTTTATCATTAGCAGCCCTATACAAACTGCATTTTCCACTTTATAACTGTCAGATACAGTGGGATATTTTCTTCTTGTGATGGCACTCTTTTCTCAAACTAGTCAACAGTGTCTTCAGGCTTTGCTATGGAAATGTCGTATGTTCTGGCCTGTTTCAAGATGCCAGCAATTGTTTGCTGTCTCTTTCAGCATCCCCAGTAGGGAAAAGATTAGCTATTTAAGTTTTATGACATCTTCCAGCACTGCATTATCAGTGGATCCCAAAGGAACTGGTGTATTTCCTGCCAAGAAAAGGTCTGAAATTGATTACGAAGAAGAAAAAGGGTGGGATGAGGAGACCAAAGAAATACCTGAAGGGAAACTCCACTTTTCTTCCTCTGTAGGAGCTCCGAAGAAACCTTTAACGAGTCCAGTTCTGTCAAGGCATAAGTTTACCAGCGTACAGCCTCCAGAAAAACCTTTGCAGGCTGAGGAATGGAACAGCCTGAGGGAAAGCTTTCCATCACCTGAAATATTTGAAGAAGTGATGTTTAACAGTATGATCAGGTGCAACAGCCCTATTGATGTAGCCAAGTCCTTGCTGACCCACGTGGCAAAGAGGAATGGTGACATTGCCTATAATTTGTTGGTCAAGTATTTGGCACTGTGTGTCCAGCAGGGACAGACTTCGGAAATCCGTGATGTGTATGACATAATGAAAATTAGATTTAAGATTTTAGAAAGTGGGGCTTACAACCTTTTCATCAGGGGGCTTAGTAATTCAGATCAATGGAGGATGGCTCTGACTCTTTTGGAAGAAGCAAAAAAGATTATGATAGCCTCACGGACAAACTATGAATCCTGTATCAAAGCAGCCAGCCGTCACAAAGAAATGAAACTTGCATTTGGACTTTACCATGAAATGTTGGCTAAAGATTTGGTCCCAACCCTGGATGTCCTGCAAGCCTTATTTGACTTCAGCAGGGGTATGAAAGGTGCTGAGTTACAAAAAGAGCTGTTTGGTATCCTCTTATATTTGAGAGAAAACCAAATATACCCTCACAAAACGTTTATGCGGAGTATAAAGCTATGGTTTGAAAGGTAAATAATCTTGCAATAGTGAGCTCATGAAGCATGAATAGTCCACAGATCAAGTCAAATGAGAGCCCTCAACATCTCATTTTGGTTGGTGATTCTCCAGGAGAGACCAATTGTCATGAAAAGATGCATTTTTATTTCTGCTCCCAAATCAGCATAAAATTTTTACTGTTTTCACCCTTTCTTGAAAGAGTTTACCTGATAAATATTCCTTGGTACAGAAAATAGGAAGTTCTGATGGGTCATGGCTGTCCAAAATAGCTGACTTAATCTCTTTCTGGGGTTGGTACATGAGGAATATTGACAAGTATAAGGAGTTTTCCTATAAAGCAATTGGACTCTAGAAGTAGTAAGTTACTTGAAAATGACATAGTTTCTCTCTGTAAAAGAAAGTGGCAGCAAATTTAAGATTAAGTGAAGATGAAATGTTGACTTTGTATAGAATAATAGGAGAGGAATAATAACACTTGGCTTTGGTTTATGGCTGTTTTACAAGTCAGTCTTCCTGGCTGGAAAATACAGCTGTGGGAATTTACTGCTGTTAGAATGTTTTATACAGCTGACTCTCAGCTGTGTATTCTCCTATCTGGGAAATAGCAAGGGAGCAGAAAGAGTAGGCTTCAGTTGACATGAATTGGTTTAGTGGGTGGAAATCTATTGGGGGGTGCTATTTTCCTAGTGAGTAGAGAAGGATTTACTTGTAGATGTGTGCTGAATGCACAGGAGTGGTGGAGAGTGCACTGAAGAGCTACACAGTGCCTGTCTACGGTGTCAACTCAGTGCTGCATGCTGGAGCTGGAGAAACTTCTCTCTGTATCTTTAAAAGTGTGTTTGACTGTTAGAGCAAGTCATGAAAGATTGTGGTAGACTCATGTTGTAAGATCAACACGGGCATTGGGTGTTTCCCTTAAGGAAGTAGTGCATCAAAGAACCAAAGTATTTGCTGTTGCCTGTTGCCCCTGTAAGAAAACCAAAGAACCACCATCTGTCAGCATGAGAAATGGGAAAGGAGGGCAGAAGCAGGCTGGTTATTCCAAAGCCCATAGCATGTGTCATTGTGCAGCCTATGATAATAAACACAGGGACAAAGAGAGCTGCTGCGTGTCGGCATCAGTATTCCCATTCTGTAACCCATTCTGTTTTCATTCTTGTGGGCAAAAAGGAATATAGACATTACTGTGAGGCAGCTGTGGTGGTGGTGGTGATGATGGTAATGATGTGGGGTCATAAAGTCTCTGTGCAGCATTTTGGTATGGGCATAGTTTTTAATCTGTTGGGCTGCCATCTGCATACAAATCTTGATTCCTGCTTTCCCATCTGGTTTCTAAGGTGCTTTATGAATGTGTAGGGCAGCAACTTAAAAATTGTCAGTACAGCCTGGTTATTTTTATGGTTTTTCATATTTGGGGACAACATAAACTGGGGAGGGAGGTTGCTCGTGTTAGTTGTCTGCATGCTGTTAAATGCAGGTTCTTTAACATTTTCAGGCATTGCTAAATTATGTGTGAATCTTTGTATTGCAGACTTCTTTGCAAGGTAGATGATGGATTGTTCTTTTCTTTCTAAATGTTAACCAAGATAATTCTATCTTTTATCTATAATTCAGGTATTATTAAATTAGAATCTAAAGTTTTTATTTATCTTTCCTTCTGTACATATTAGTATACCAGGAGGGAACTGGAGAGGACACCTGACCAACATTACAGACAGGTAAATGAAACCTTCTATTTAAAAGTGAGGTGTTGTCTTGATTATTCTATCCTAAACTTTTCTTTCATAAATACAAAAAAATAACTTTTTTTTTACATAAGAAAATATTTTCATCCTTGAGAATATGAATCTTTGTTGTGTAAATATGATTTCCCAGACTCCAGTTTCCAACTCATTCTGCATTAAACAAGACCCAATGTGCACAGTTGGAAAGGAGTTAGACTAAGCAGAACCAAGGCAGAAAAATGCAGCAAACAGAAGCTGCCATTTTACTGCATGGCTTATTTTTTTACTGTTTATGAATTAAAGAGATACTCTTTTGATTGGCTTTATAATACCATTGTTTAATGGGATATGTAACAGAGCAGCTTTGGTGCACAAAGGGATGTCTTGAAAACTGATACCATTCACGTGCTGCAGTGAATTTGTACAGATGGAAGGGTTCTCCCTTCCTTCCCTGATTTTCAGTGAAGACAAAATGATTCTTTATCCCTGTTGCTGATTCTTGGGAGTTCACATTAAGAATACACAAGAAGAAACTGGCTTTGGGAGCTTTCGTTGTTGATAGGTGCTTGGGGTGGGTTGATTTGTTGGGGTAAGGGAAGGTTTTTTTCATGTTACCTGAAGGTGGTAGTTGCAGAAGGATCCAAGTTAACTATGGGACAGGTCCTTAAACTTTAGGCTTAATGATTTAGAAGTAGTCTCAAAATAGTTCATTAATTTTCCTCATTTCTTCTCTGTTACCCAACTGTGAAGTTCCTTAATGCAATTAGATGTATTTAATGGTAACTTTACAGCTATATGAACATCCAGTCTTACTACTTATATTAGTATGTAGGCTAAGCCTGCAGTGGCCACAGTGGGTCTACCAACTGGAGCTTATTATTTGTATGCAGAAGTGAATGTCCATCGTTGGGATTCCACACATAACTTTTTTTGATTCAGTAAATGCAATTAATGGAGTCTTGGCTTATGGTGTGTTCATTATTGAATACTAGACATCAATTGTTGTGAGAATTTAGCATTTCTGATCGACATGGTTTTAGAAAATTACACTGACTACTTTAAAAAGACTATAGAGGACAACTAATTTTCTGTGTTGGAGTTCTTGTAAAGAACTGTGCTCCTACACAGACATTCAACAAGTTAGTACAATTTAAGGTATTTCTTAATTAAAAGCCATTACCCTTTTATTTTTTGTTTCACTATTATTACAGTGGAGAGTGCCCAGTTTGCAAGCATCAGCTGGAGGATAGTGACCTCACTGAAGAGGAGTATAATAATCTCAGAGAAAGAATAATAAGGGATGTGATACATGGAACTGACATGTTCAGAAAGACAAGCCCACAGGTAGGTCTGGCACACTGTCAGGTTCACTGGCTAGGGGGGCAATACACAGTTAATGTTCAGGTACTTTGAAAACACCACAAATATTTTTTTTATTTCCTTTAAATGTTAATAGATATCAAAGCAGCCTATGTATCTGTTTCAGCTGTGCTTATAAAATGGGTCTAAATCTTGACCTCTTTTGTATTGTCTTTGTTCTAGTATTTTCAGTGAGCTGTTAAGAGATACTGAAATAATTAAAATGTTTGGGTTTTTTTACGTTAAAAGATATGGAAATTTTTTAATCCTTCAAAAGATAACTTCTAAATGTCAGATAAACCCCAGCAACTGGAACAAAATAAAACAGCTAGTATTTTGAGCTTGCAATAAAGCAGGAGTTCTTAAGTATCATATCTGATATTCATTTATGTGCTGCATATTTGATATTTCAAAGTAAGTCCTTGTAAACATAGGAGAATGCCTAATTCCCAGACACTAGAATATATTGCCCTTCTATTTTTTGCTCGTTTTGGGTGGAGATTGGTGGTTTGGTGATACAGAATGAAGCTGAGCTCCACTAGATGGAGCCCACGCTGCATCTCGGGGGGGGTTTCTTTGCTCTTAGAAGTACTGATGTCATTTTGCTGCAGATGGCACCTCGGTTCTGCATCACTTCTGGAAAATATGGAAAAAAAACATCAGGTTTACTTCTTCAGGCTTTCTGCAGACACAGACATGGTGCATATGAAACAGTTACAGAAACTTCAAACAGTGTTGGGCTGCTTGTAGTACTCGCAGCCTGTTCTTCAGATCCATAATTTCCACACACATTTTCTCATCAGTTCAGGACTTTTAGCTGATCTAGCTGTGATTTGTACACTGGAGTAAAATAATCCTTAAAAGTGTAGCAATAATTTAAAGTATTTAAGGGATGCTGGTATTCTCTAATATAAACAAAAGGATGTCTTTTATTGCACACTGTACAGCTAACTCCCATCTGTTATGTAAAAGCCTTTGTGACAGTTATGGTTGAGATTGGTTTATTAAAGAAAGCAACAGCAGTAAGACTTCTAATGCCTTAACCAGTTAACTGTCCAGTCTGTGAAGTTTCAGTTCTGTTCCTGTGGTGACTGCTGGCTTGAAAATTTCAAATTTGGCCAGGGCTAGATTAGCAGTACCAGTTGAAGGCAGAGAGATTTAGGAAGGGAGTTCTGTATAACAACATTCATGCCCAAGTGGAGCAGTAGTGGAAATGATATTCCCCCTGTTTGAGAACTTGATTGATCAAATGCAACCTAATGAAACAAAGGCACGATACATTATTTTAAGTTTTGATGTCAGTAGATTTTGTTAGTCCATGTGATAATGGAAATTCTGTCATTTATCACTCTGGGGCCACCCACTTGCTAGTTCCAGGTTGACCTTGTTCCAGTTCCATATTATCAGGCAGTCACCAGGAGGCTGAATGGAGATGAACTCACTCTGTTTATTGTTGGTGGTCCAGCTTAAAGTCTGCTCCTCAGTGAATTCTGAGCCTGGACGTGAGAGTAGAGGCAAAACAGTGTTGTGATGTGTCAGAGGTTTCCAGAAATAAATCTGGGGCTTTTTAGTTTCCTTTGTGATGTGAAAGCAGATGTGTGCTGATGATGAAAATATGCTGCCCATTTTAGGCATTCCAGACGTTGTGACTTCTCCTGCAGCCAGGGTTTTCCAGAGGGGAAGCTGGGTGAAGAGGCTGAAATAGGATGTAAACAAGTATATTGAGTGGGGTTTCTATTTTCCAGTCAGTCACTTTTTTGCAGTAGCCACAATTCAGACAGAAAACATTTCAGCTTTCTATTCCTTCTTTTCTCCTAACTAGTGCTCTTTAGTGCATCTCTGTTTCTTGCAATGAAATGGTTATACAGGGAGACGGAGTTGTTTTGAGCTCTAAACATTTTTATTGTCTTTTTTAACAGTGTTTCAAATTAAATATGTGATGCATTTGGAATCTTTTTGGGTTTTTTTTCAGTCTTTTGTCTTACTTTTGCAACAGCAGCATTGCCATCTTTGATTTTATTTCCCTCACTTAAGAATAAATGTGATCAGAGTAGAAAATTAGGACTAAAAATTTGATTTGTTGAGGATCCCCAAAAGTAGTCTGTTGTGCTGTGATAAAAAAAAATAAAAATCTGTTTTGTACTCAGTTTTAGGAAAGAAAATTAAACAACCTAGGTTTGTACATCAAAGTGGTAGTGAACACTATTTACAGGTATGTTGAAAAGATGGTTTGCATGAACTAGAAACCTGATTTTCTGTGATAAGGAAATACCTGTTACACGTTAAAAATAGACATCAGTTCAGATTTTTATGCACAACTACTGAAGGGTCTATTAGGGTGTCATAAGATGATCTAACATAGTGAGCTGCAACCTTGCAGGCTCCTGTAGAAATAAAACAATTGTAACACAACTTTTGTACCAATATCTGTGTGATGTTTTCATTTGGATGTCTATTTATGCTGGCTGCATTTAATCTGGAGCTATGCCATTGAGCCTGAGATGATATTATTGTTATACTGAGAGGCAGAATCAACTTTCACTGTGACAACAAGGTCTTGTACCATCCACAAGAATAGAGGAGAGCTGGTGTGAGTGGAGATCAGGATTAGGTGTGGGTTTCTTTCAGTTGCAGTGTTTTGGTGAGAACTAGAGTTGATTTGGGGCTTAGAGAAAACGCTAGCCTTGTGGATTTAGTAAGCACAGAATAAAACCAGGTAATGCTTTGTGGCAGGTGTCCAGACATGTGTTGAGACAACTGCAGTAGCAGAGTGCTCAGTCTGACAGCACTGCACCCCAGGCTGCAGCCATTATCCTGCTTACTTTCTGTCATCCTGCTTCCATTTAATTCAGGGTGGGTGTTACGTTCTTGTGATAGGATCTGCTAGAAGGGAGGGACTTTCTGGAAGGATGGAAAAAAAGGGCAAGAGGAGAGACCAAATAGGAAATGAGTGGTAAGAGACAAAGGCAGTTGGAATTATTCTAAGGTTTCTCTTGAATCTTCCCATACCCCAGAGGCTCCTGATAATGGAAGCAAACAGAAGCACAGGGAGTATTTTGGCAGAAGGATAAAAGACTTAGCTGCTTCCTTAGCAGCAAGAAATAGAACTAGATGAAAACATTATAAATTCAGCACATACTTCTTTTCCTCAATTACCTCAGTGTTGGAGAATCTTTCTTGAGGGTGGGTCAGATCTTCTGGGGTGGTCCACAGTCCTCCTTTTCTCAATTCATATATCAAGGAATGAGCTGGGATTTTGTTCAGGTCACTTGATTTGCTTTGCCATTAAATGGTTGTGCAGCAAAATTAGGCCACCCTGCAATACAAGGACATTGCTTTTTTTCAGTCCACTGTCTAAACCTGTTTCATTGTCCTCCATAGTCTTTTTAAACTAGTACTTTGGTCACTTTTGTATTTGGAAATGCTACCAATGTGATAGATTCTTCATATTTCAGTTTTTCAGTGAGTTCAATCAAGTAAGAAAAATCTGGTTTTAATGTTTTACCTTTTTTTTTTTTAATATATGTCAATTGTTTGGTTAAAATAGTGTTCCTAACCTCAACTTGCTTCCACTGTGCATCATCTGAAGACCTTGCTAAGTAAAATACAAGGTTTTTAGTTTGGTGGTGCAGTGATTTTTCTGAGAGCTGTATCTGTCTTACAATAGCTAGAATGTCTGAGAAGAAATAAAGAGAAATAGAAGAAATGGAAGGATTTCACCAAAAATGGTGTATATTATAAAGTATTTTCCTTTTTTCCTGCTCGTTAGCTTATCAGAGAGGCAAACAGGACCATAAACATCAAGTCAGAACAGTAACTTTTAACTAAAGAATTTAATCTGAATTATCTGTGTAGCAGATTTCTAAGGAGAACATTTTATCAGGAACTGCTTGGACACACAGTCCTTTACTTTCAGGTCATGCATTCCACCAGGTAGGATCTCAAGACACGTTTAGTACAGACTGTGTAATCTACCCTCCTTTCTCTAAGTGTTCACTGTCTCAGAATATTGCTGTGATAATACTTCTGAAGTAAAATTACTGTGAGCATATGTTAATTTAAGACACTTTGAAATGTTACCTTGTGGAACTTAAGCATTATTGAATGGTCCTTTACCCTTTGGTCCAAATGATCCTTCTAAGATGAGCTGTTTTCCAGCTGTGGTCAAAGACAAATTCTTGTGATGCTGCAGAGGCCTATGTGGAATTGTCTAATGTAGGGCTTAATTTATGATAATTAAAATAACAAATTCATGTTATCTATCCAATACCTTATCTCTTAGGATTGTACCTCTTAGTCATTGTGCCATGACAACATACAAGCACCACAGACCACATCTCAGCCAATTACTGTCCTGTTTGTGACAGTATCTCTGAAGGCTACAATGGCAGCAGTTTGTGACTCCTGGATTATTTGTTAACTTTAGAAGCATATAACAAACGAGCAAACAAATTGTACACAACCCAGAGGAGAGAGTGATACTATCCACGATACTGAGGAAAACCTTCCTGCTCATAAGGGTGCAGAGGGGATTTCCAGGCTTTGAAACTGTGATGGAAATATTCAAACCTTTCAGGCATAGCAACAACCAGACGTAAGAGTGAGTGATCCTACAGAGCGCCTTAAAATTGGCTGGATTTCAGTTTGACAGCTGAATTTTATTTCTCAGGCTCATTCCTGTGTTTTCTTCTGATATCAAGAAGCATTGCTGAGAACAATGCAACCCCCATCACACTGTATTTTATGAAGCTGTTAAAAAGTGAATGTTTTCACTTCTCTAAAAGTTGCTCTTACAATGTTGATACGTAGGGTAGAATTACATAATACTTGAGTGCAGTCTAATTCTGTTCATTAACTTTTCCTTTTTCCTTACACTTGAGCACATTGCCATTTAATGTGGAGAGGGAGAGCTCTGCCTTTTCTGTTGTTCAAAACTTAAACTAGTGTGAATGCTTCTGGAAACGAGATACGATAGATGTTGAACGCTGTGGTTTTGCACTTTTAAATTGACTTTAGTGTCCCTGCACCATTCCTGATCAGTGAGCATAAATTTTACTGTTTATAAGAATTAACAAGCAGCCTTTCCTGCAGGGATTTTAACAGGCTTTGAATTTTTTATCTCTCTTTTTTTTCTTATTTTTCCTTTTTATTTTCAAATCCCATGTGTTGGCATGAATATAACCTTGCTTGTATCTGGAAGTCCTCTATGAATTTGCTCATGTGTCTTTTTTTTGTATATTACTTTGGTTTTTGGCATTTAGATCAGTAGATGTTTTGGAGTGTTGAAGAATTTGAGCAATGCCATGATTTTATTTCTAGTTGCCAACATATTTCCTGTTTAGGCAAGGAGAAAAATGCTGAAGTGATCTAACCATTCTGTGGTCTGAAACTTGTCATGCCCTTATATCTGTTACAGACATTAAAATTATTTCAAAGTACTGATTTGAACTGCTCTCATTTCTCTCATCAAAGGACATGCTTGTTTTACCTATATTTTCTTTGGTTTGCCTTCAGTTGTGATGTTTATTTCTATGTTCTCATATTTATCACCATCCAGTGTCACTGCTACCTACGGGAAGAGATGATCCCAGTAGTCTTACTTGCTACCAGTCTCATTCCTTTCTCATGTCCTGTCTGAGTTTTCCTGCCAGGACAGTACTCTGTGCTCCAACCTGAACAGGGGGACTGTTAGGTGCAGGCTAAGGACTGTTAGTAGATTCAGGTCGTGGTGGCTCTGTTCTTCATCCACTTCAGTCTTTCTCTGTATGCGAACAAGCCTGTTTGCATAGGTAAAGAAGGGGGGGCAAGGCTGGGAATGAAGGGGAAGGGAGAAGGTAGAAAACCCTCTTTCTGTGGTAGCACCAGTACATACCAGTATAAAATGATGGTGATACAGCTCACAAGTCATCTAGCTAGTGTGGAGTACCAAAGAAATGCAAGACTGTTTTGTGCTTTTGTCGAGATATGAATGGACTTGAGCCACTCACACATTAGTGGTTAAACAAAAAAATACTTTAAATTTCCTTAATTCTCCACATCAAGATAAATTCCATTATCTGTTTATTATGGCTGGCTCTTATTTCCCCATCAATTTAGTCAGTGTGGTGTCCATTTGCAAAGTTAAGTTTTCTTAATAGAAGGTGTGGTGAATCATTTCTAACAGTTGCATAGTTGGCATTCCTCTTATTTTCCCAGCTAGGCAATGAATTAAATCAGGTGGGTTTTTTTCAATTTCCCTTTTCTTTTGTAAGTGCTGTGAAACAGGGCATCACTGGATCCTCCCGGGAGCACCCTGCTGCACTGCATGTATTCCTGCTGCAGCGAGACGTGTCCACATGGTGCACCAGCTGCTGTGGGAAGCCTTGCAGCCAGGTAACAGCCTGCAACACTTTTCTGTGGCTTCAGAGCATTAAGGAGGTCCTGTGGGTTTTTTAAGTTTTGACTCTTTAGTTGCCAACTCTGTTGAAACCAGTTTGAGTAGCATTTTTGAGGCTGGGAGAGCGGACTTTTCCTTGGAAACTTTGTGAGATGAACCCAGTCAGGAACAAATTAGAAATCTGTGTAAAGTTTGCTCTGTTTTGGTGCTCTTACCTGGACAGAGATGCTTTGCTACTTGTTGGTGTGTTGAAGAGATTGATCAGAAGTGCCCCTTCTCGTGTTCAGCAGGGTGTTTCCATGTCAGTGTTCCTGCAGCACACACAGGGGTGTACGTAGATCACACGTTGCCTTCTCCATTTGAAAGGGGAAGCCTCTATCAATAGCTTGCTTGTTTTTGCCTAACCTAATTTTTATGTTGTCCTTATACTGCATTTATGATTATCTGTCTGGCTTCCCTTGATCAGCTGTTCCCTACCTGCAGCAGTGCTGCTCTTCATTTACTGCTTATAAAGAAGATCTTACATTTTTTCTTACAGTTGGCTAGTAAGGGAAATATCTTCAGAGAATTGTTGAGTGAATCATCTCTTTATTACTGTAGCTTTTAAGGAAGATCTACATAAAATCCAGACAAATCCCAATCTTTGAAAGATTGTCATCCTTCAACTCGTATACTTTCTCTCTTTGTGGTTGGGTTGAGCTTGGCTGGATGCACTCCCTTTCTCAGCAGGACAGGATAGGAAAGGATGGAGGAGAAAATAAGATGAAAAAGCTTGTGGGTCAAGATAAAGGAAGAGTTTAATAATGCAAAAGCAAAGGCCATGTGTGGAAGCAAAGGAAAACAGAAGATTTATTATCTGCTTCCCATCAGCAGGCAGTGTCCAGCCACTTCCAAGGAAGCCGGGCTTCAGTACCTGTAGTGGTTGCTCAGGAAGATAAATGTAATAATGAATGCCCTCTGGCCTCCTCCTTTCTCTTAGCTTTTATTGCTGAGCAGATGCCATATGGTATGGAATACCCTTTGGTCAGTTTGGGTCAGCTGTCCTGGCTACATCCCTCCCAAGAGCTTGCCCACCCCCAGCCTGCTGATGAGGGGGAAGTTCTGGAGAGACAGCCTTGATGCCGTGCGAGCCCTGCACAGCAGTGGCCAAAACACTGGGGTGTTACCAGCAGTTCTTCTCGACCTGTATTCTCCAGTTTATTGGTAGTGAGGCAAAACAATTGAGCAGATGTGGGAGGCTGTCAGGGGCACACTGTCATGTATGTATTGAGAATGGAGTAGGAGACATGGACAGGGATGACAGGGAAAGGCAAGGTGGCCAAGGGAACAATACTGAAAAGTCTGCAGCATCTTCCCAGCTCAAAAATTTAACCCCAGAGAGACAGGAGCTGGCTTCTGAAAGCTCCTGAGTCTATCCTGGTGCCATCAGCAAGACCCTCCTGGCAGCTCCTACTCCATCTGCCCTGCTTGGAGTGGAGAGGGAGCCAAGCAAAGTGTGGGCAGAAGAGAGCACTGACCCACCAAATTCCTCTGCTGCTCCCCAAACTCAGGCTGTAGTGTTCCCTCAGCAAAGCACTCTGCCCATCAGGGAAAAACTTCCTTCAGGAACTGCTCTGTAACTATTGTCACTTGAAATGAAATACCGCTTGAAAAATTCTCCACAAAGTCTTTTTTGTATTGAACTGAGCCCTCAAAAGACAAGATTGCATGTACACTATTACAGAAGTTGACTTGACTGTAACCATGTTGCTTCCAGTACTACTGGCATTTATTTGGGTTAGGAAAATAATGCTTTACTGGACTGTTTACCATGTGTGTTTCATCTTCTTCCATTCTCTTTTGTCTTTTCCATTTTCACTCATCTTTGTCTCGGAGCTTTCCTATTTTACCTTCATTTGGTCTGCATCTGTTTTCCTTCTTTTTATCTTTCCAACATTTCAGACAGCCATCCAGTGTTACAGTGATGACTCATCTGATTCTGAACCATAGGAAAGTTCACTGGATGGCATAAGCCCAGAAGTCAGGAATTCTTGTTTCATTTTGCATTTGTTTCTCCTCCCCTCCCTGCCCTCACCTTTGCTACTGACTCCCTTTCTGTGTGGTGTCCCTGTCAGATAGCAATGAGAATATTTATTCACATACATAAGACACATCAAGATTGGGGCAGGGGTGTAGGGGGAAATGCTTCACTAGTACCAGCAATTTCATTTTGTTGGAGATGATGGTTTTCTTGCCCAGCTTTTTATACTTTCTCAATAATAACCTTTATTTAAGCCATGAAGATATGAAAGATCACATAAAAGACAATTGATTCTGGTCGTGCTAGGCTGATCCCTGTGTTGTCACTGTTCTTCTCTGCATGCTTTTGACCAGTAAGCTTCTGTTCACTTGGAAATTATGCTTGGAATTTTAACATCTGAGTGAGACATCCTTATCTCACTTGGTTGGTTTGTACTCTTAATATAAGTAACCATTTTTTTAATATTTTTTATAGCCTTGGACTGTGAAAGCTCTGTTACTGATAAATAAGTCTTACTTGTTACTAGAAGGGTCATTTATGAAACCAGGTCACTGCCCACCAGGATTGTTTAATGTTCCTGTGCCTTTTAAAACCAGTCAGAAGCAGGAAGTAAAAATCTTACGCAAGTGTCTGCTAAAAACCCTAAATCTTTCCTCAAAAATGAAGGGAGACATTCCTGAAGATTTTATTAAGGCTTTGTATTCTGTTCTTCTCCTATGGGGTCTCAAGCCTAAAGGAATTGTGGTTTTCTTTTGTTGGAAGAACTGGATGGATGCTGTTGGTTTGCTCAATCACTGCATTATGTTTCTGACCTAGTAAGAAAGTTCATTGTTTTGCTAGCCCTAAAGCTGTGTATTTCTCACAGATGGAGTACTCTCTAAATGAAAGTTTATTTAAATATTGACTGGCATTCAGAGATTTCAGAATTCATACAGAGAAACTGCAGTATGATACTTACTTTACACTTGGAAATGTTAAGAGTAATAGCATCACAATCTCCTTGTTCATAAAGTTGCTTTGTTTTGCAGCTGTTGCATGACAATGGCTATAGCTTGTACCTGTATAAAAGGGTACAGCTGGGATTGTAAATGTGAAAATCTGGATGACAGGGAAGTTTTGCTTGTCAGTTGTAATGCAGTTTCAAGTTATATTGGAACTATCCACTCTAACAGGGATTTAAAAGATTTTTTTGAGGCAGGGGTGGTGGGGTTTTAGCAAATATGCAGGGAAAGATGTGAAGTGTAGCCAGCAAAAGACAAGTGAGAGATTTAGACTGCTTGTTTGGGTTTTTTTAATAAAAAATGAATGAAATCTCTTTCTGTTAAACTCAACATATTATTCCCTCGTGTGTGTTTATTTATTTATTTCAGGAATTTGAAGCCTTTCAGACATTTGTGGAAAATCGACTTCCATTTGATATCGTTATTGATGGACTCAATGTTTCCCACATAAAACCCAGAAAGATGCAGTGTGAAAATGTAAGTGCTGGTTAAATATTCATTAAGAGTTTTGCGTATGCTGACTGTAAAACAATGAGTGGCTCATTATTACTTACCCTTGTGAGAAACCAATCAAACATTTTTGTAGCGCGTTACAGTGAAGGTTGAAGAGTTATCTGGACTTCAAAGATTAAAAATGATGAGTGGGAAGATGTTTCTTCTTATATATTTGATTGTATTAGCCATAAAAAACCCATACCTGAATTTCCTCATGTATGCAACACTTATAGTTACAGCTAAGGTACTGATAATCACTTTTAGTAGGACATACACTTATCTTTTCATAGTAATAGGGATATTGGGGAACAGAGTAAATCTACCATGTAGAAAACTCAGTCTAATAGAGTTGTGCTGGTCAGAGTTCTTAAAATAACCCCTTATTTTAACCTCAGTCTTTACTGGCAGCCTCTCTCCCAACACCTCCCAAGTCAAAAAAACCACAAGGCAGGAATCAAGGTGGTGAAGTCACTTTCACTGTGTGTGAAAATCAGGTTCATAACCTCCTGAGGAACCTGAACATACATAAGTCTATGGGACCTGACGAGATACAGCCCAGAGGTCTGAGTGAACTGGCAGATGTGGTTGCCAAGACACTCTCAATAATGTTTGAGAAGTCCTGGCAGTCAGGTGAAGTCCCTAGGGATTGGAAGAAGGGACATGTTACACCTATATTTCAAAAGGGTAGAAAGGACCTGTCAGCCTCACCTCTGTGCCTGGGAAAATCATGGAGCAGATTCTCCTAGAAGGCCTGGTAAGGCAGATGGAGGACAGGGAGGTGATCCAGGACAGCCAGCAAGGCTTCACCAAGGGGAAATCCTGCCTGACCAACCTAGTGGCTTTCCATGACAGTGACTGCATCAGTGGGCAAGGGACGACCTGTGGATGTGATCTGTCTGGATTTCTGCAAGGCCTTTGATATGGTCCCCACAACATCCTACTGGCCAAGTTGGGGAGATAAGGATTTGATGGGTGGGCTGTTCAGTGGATGAGGAATTG
>JANHFX010004654.1:9741-26371 GCA_027560015.1 Chloroceryle amazona
AGTGATTGGTGGTAACCAACATGGCTTCACCGAGGGCAAATCCTGCCTGACAAATTTCATGGTTTTTTCATTATGGGATCTTGGCATCAGTGGATAAGGGAAGAGCAACCGACATCATCTTCCTGGACTTGTGCAAAGCCTTTGACACTGTCTCGCATGACATCCTGGTCTCTAAACTGTAAGGACACGGCTTCAGTGGACGGACCACTCAGTGAAGAAGGAATTGTCTGGAGGCCTGCTCTCAAAGAGTTGTGTGATCAACAGCTCAATGTCCAAATGGAGGCCTGTGACAAGTGGAGTCCCTCAGGAGTTTGTAGTGAGACCTGTGCTGTTTAATATCTTTGTCAGAGACATGGACAGGGGGATCGAGACACCCTCAGCAAGTTTACCCATGATTCCAAACCGTGTGGTGTGGTTGACACAATGGAGGGAAGGCATCCATCTAGAGGGCTTGAAAGGTGGGCACAGGCCAACCTCATGAAATTCAACAGGTCCAGGTGCAAGGTCCTGCACATGAGTCAGGGCAATCCCCAGCACAAATACAGGCTGTGTGACAAGTGGATTGAGAGCAGTCCTGCAGAGAATGACTTGGGGGTGGAGGGCTGGAGCACCTCTCAGGATCACAGAATCACAGAATGTTTGAGGCTGGAAGAGATCTCAAAAGATCATCTCATCTAACCCCACTGGCAAGAGCAGGATCACCTAGATCCTTTGCCATGAGGGTGGTGAGACACTGGAATAGGTTTCCTGGAGAAGCTGTGGATGCCTCATCCCTGGAGGACTTTAAGACCAGGCAGGATGAGGCTTGAGGCAATGTGGGAGGTGTCCTGCCCATGGCAGGGGGGCTGGAACTAGAAGATCTTTAAGGTCCCGCCAGATGAAACCATTCTATGATTCTATGACGAATTCTCTCTTTTTCATTCAGTTGTCATGATTTCCTGAATGTCACCTGGGTAACACAGGCTGATTTTGTGAACATGCTTATTTGCCCTTCTTCCACAGCAGGTCATTGTAACAGCTGCTTGATCTCGAGTTACTGACACAACACTCATGATAAAGAGAGTCTCTTAATGACCCAACATTATTTCTGATCACATCTTCAAATCAACATATTGATACTCCTGCAGGCAATAGCTACTCCCTGCCTCTGTTACAGATGCTGTCCCACTGAAAGCCATAGGAATGCTTGTTAACTCACTCAGAGCGGAATACACACCGTCGTGTTGTCTCTTCTACTCCCCTACCAATCAGCTATATTTTGACAACACTTAGAGTTGGATCTGACAACAAGGTGTGTGTTACCACCAGTGGATGCTTTCACCGACTGTGACAGCTTCTTTCCTCTCCACCTGTATTTCCACACAGGTTAACGTGAGGAAAGATGATGTAGGAAGAGGAAATGTGTGCCTCTACCAGCAGGAGTAGAAGCTGTTGGTTGGCAACATTATGCAGTGAGCAAATAGAAGTAGTGAAGGGATCCCTCACCGAACAGTCCAAGTGGTGGTACAAAAAGGAAGGGGTGCAGTAATTTTAGATTTCTTTGAGTTTCATGAGACAATTACTCTCATTTAGTAGACATACATTAGAAAGGAATCAAAGAGCTTCTGTAGGGAGGTTGGTGAAGGGACTATGAGGGGACAACAAGGTTAGTGAAGCGACTAGAGGGAACGTCTTACCAGGAGAGGCTGAGGAAGCTGAGGTTGTTTAGCCTGGAGTAGAGGAGACTCAGGGGGGACCTTATTGGTCTCTACAGCTACCTGAAGGGAGGCTGTAGTCAGGCAGGGGTTGGGGTCTTCTCCCAGGCAATTAGTGACAGGATGAGAGGGCATGGCCTGAGGCTGCACCAGGGGAGGGTTAGGTTGGATATTAGGAAGCGCTTCCTCAGGCAGAGGGTGATCAGGCATTGGAATGGACTGCCCAGGAAAGTCTCACTGGTGTCGCCTCTGGCAACTGGGATCTTGCCAGGGTGGGGTGTCTATGTCCTTGTGGGGCACATTGCTGCAGCGTTTTCAGCTGAGTCTTCAGAGAGTATCCTGCCATCTGACAATTTTTTGACTGTGTAGCCTGACCTTCTTCATAGCACATGTTGTTGATCATCCCTTGTCCAGTCTTCTGTTTATTGAAACAAAGGTGCTCCAGAAAATTTTATCTGCATAAGTATGTGTAGTGGCAACTTCTCAGTACCTCTGGGTTCCCATCAGATGGGAACCTGTGCAACTGGGATGCTTGCTTTCTTCTGCTAGTCCTGTCAGAAGTTTTTTTTCACCAGCATCTGCCTTACACAAAGTGTACTCACCCGCTGCTATGTTTGAAGGATAGGAAAAGCCAATGCTTGATAAGATTTTTCCATCTAACTTGTGTAGGGAAAAACATTTTGGAAAAATGAAAACACAACAAATCAAGGTCACAGGGAGCATGCCAATTCAAACTGCTTAGTGGCCTGGATTTATGATTTTTTCTTTTCCAATTAACTTCACTTTCCCTAAGTGGGGATTTCACACCCCTCGTGTTAAGTAAATTGGTGGCTGGATTTTTATGAGCTTTGGCAGGAAAAAGTAGCCAGTGAACCAAGAAAAATCCAGAGCTTTTGGATGGGGGCACCCAGGATTTCAGGCTCACATCTGAACCAAAGGAATGATTGTGAGAAGTCCTTTGATGAGTAAAGACAATAATTCTGATGGAATTTATAATTAAATATCGTTGTGTATCGCCGTTCTTCCAGAACCTCCTCCTGCCACTGGAGTTTCATTTGGTTTATTTATGCATCAGTGATGTATTCTGAATGCCTCACTAACATTGACGGATATTACACTTGATGTTTTTCCTTATGTCCCTTTCGTACTGCAAATGTGAGAAAGGGCAATGAACTCCCAATGACTCTCTTGTATAACTAAAAGAAAGATTTTTTCATCGGGTTCAAAAGTTCAGCGCGTCAAGAGAAATCATCTTCTTGGCGCCATTGCGCGAGGGGCGGGAGAATTTTGGGGAGGTTTTTATCTTAGAGCAGAAGATAATTACTCTGGGACACAAATCTGGTAATTCTCACCAACATTGGATTTCAAACCACTATGTTGATAAATAATTTGTTGTGTTTTTATTAACCTCTGTGACCCAATGGAGTGGGTTTGCCATACTGCAAGCTGGTTACATTGAAGGACAAAAAGCTCTTGGCACGCCATTCATTGTGGTAATAGCGCCTCAGGGTCCCTTCAGTCTCTGCTTCGCTGAGGTTGGTAAGAGTCAAAAAACAAGGTCTTTCACTTGACAGAAGAGGAAACGATGGGAAAGAAATATGGAGAAAGAGCAAAGCGAAAAATCCCAACAAATCTTGTCACTGGACAAGACCATCTAGCCAAGTCCTTATCCACTGAACAGTCCACCTGTCAAACCCGTATCTTTCAACTCGGAGAGAAGGATGTTTTGGGCGACCATATCAAAGGCCTTGCAGCAGTCCATATAGATGACATCCCTTGCTCTTCCCTTGCCCTTGATGGATGCAATCACTCCATCATAGAAGGACACTATGTTGGTCAGGCAGGACTTGCCCTTGGTGAAGCCATGCTGTCTTGGGTCACCTCCCTGTGCTACATGTGTCTTACCAGAGTTTCTAGGAGGATCTGTTCTTGGATCTTCCCAGGAACAGAGATAAGACTGACAGGTCAGCAGTTCCCAGGCTTGCCACCTTTCTAAAGACAGGGGCAATGTTTCCCCTTTCACAGTCACTGGGAACTTCAACTGACATCCAGGACTCCTTGAAAATCATGGAGAGTGGTTTGGCAACTACATCAGCCAATTTTCTCAGGACTCTGGGGTGTATCTCATCAGGACCCAACCATCAGGTTCTCAATCCATCCTGTTCTCCTCCTGGCTGATCCTGGCTTTGAGGGCCCTGCCACTGACTTTTTCTGAGTCCTGGCAGCAGGATTGTGTAATGACAGGATCACCCTGGAAAGCTCTTGGCAGTGATCACACTGTACTGTGTAACAGCTACAAAGCTGCACTTTCCAGTGCAAAGAAAACCAGTGGCTAATGCAGCCTTCTGAAGAGTCTCAAAGCCTTGAACTAACTTGTAGACACAATCATCTTCCCTTGCAGCAAGCAACTGGGAGTGAGACTTCCCACATCACCAGACACGTGCACACATGCTCATGTGTATGTATACAGACATTCATGTCTTCATACACATTTTTTAAAGAGAAGGGTTTAGTAAGATGCACTTGACCAGCCTTCTCCACTACCCATGCACCACAGCATCCCCAGGTCAGTCTGAATCAGCCAGGATCCCTGGTCTGACAGCACTGTGTGCTCTCAGTCTTGTTGAATTGTCACAGGTGCTGCTGGAGGAAATTGTGGGTGCAAGGTTGCCTGTCTGCCAAGAGCTCGCTCTTGTTGCAGAAAAGGCAAACCGTGTCCCGGACAACATTAGGAGGATTGTGGCAAGCAGATTATGGGAAAGCAGTTTCTTTTCTCATCAGTGCGGGTAAAGACAAACATGCCTTACTGGGGACATTTTTGAGGACACTTTCTCCTGCTTCAAGAGAAGAGAGAGACAGGCCAGTAGGTGGTGACAAAAATGATCTGACTCAGGTTGCAGGCACGCAGGTAGGCATGGACAGAGCTGCGTTGGGTTATCCAGGCGAAGAGGGACTCAAAGGAGGATCTAATAGTAGCTGCAGCTGGCAGTAGCTGCAGCAAGCAAAGAGAATGGAGCCCAAATTCTCAGGTGTTACAGAACATAACAAGGGATGATGGACAAAAATTGCTGATCAGGTGATTCAGTTTGGACATCAACAGGCTCTGTGACAACTCATTTCATTGCACTGTAGGTGGGGAGTCACCCTATTTATCTGATCATAAAAAGCTTCCCTTAACTACTCATGGATAGGGACAGTAAGACCTGGTGTGACAAAGCATCTCCTACCACTCACTTCTAACAGTTTCACTCCCATTTTGTTGACCACCTCTTTGTCTCTGAAGACTAAATAATGAAGGACTTCTGCCCAATTTACCTTTTCATCACATCTTCTCTTTAGTATCCCTCTTTCTAACTAACCAGATGCAATCCTACTCAGATACCCAGGTCTGGTGGTTTCTCTAACCTTTCTATCTCTACAGCCTGTGACCCATTTTTTTCCAACCAGACCTTTACCATTCTAGCAGTGCACTCCAGCCCCAGGGTATACAGCATTAGTCACTACACTAGAAACAGTGATTTCTCTTTAGCTTTCTGCAACATTATCCACATCTTTCTGTCACAGGTGTTTTGTTTGGGAGGCCAACAGCTTCTGATTGGGAAGTCAACAGGATGAGTCTAACTCATTCTCCCTACTCTGAGTATTCTTGTCTATGAATAGATCGTGCGATTGCTTAGAGATAACACATTTCTACAAGAACCTCCAGGTCATAATATGGGCAAACAAACCCTTATTCAGTGACAGTAACATTAATTCAGGGACACTAACATCACAGTAACATGAATGTTATGTGCACTACATCTCAGATCTTGTCAGCTCACAGTTCTGTCTAGAAAGGTAAAGAACATCTCTGCAGCCAGGAAG
This sequence comes from Chloroceryle amazona, assembly GCA_027560015.1. Taxonomy (NCBI): domain Eukaryota; kingdom Metazoa; phylum Chordata; class Aves; order Coraciiformes; family Cerylidae; genus Chloroceryle; species Chloroceryle amazona. The sequence continues at coordinate 15,300 of JANHFX010004654.1, forward strand.
ACTCACATCTCCAGCATGAAGAGTGGCTCCCTGCACCCTCCTCTGTATTCGTTCTCTTTGTGAACTGCCTTAGACTACCCTTACAATCATTTCTGTCCTCTAGGGTTGCATTTGGTTCTAGCATAGGCTGTAGGCTGAAGTACAGGCATGTGTGCAGCTGCTCAGAGACCCTGTGTTCCATGGCTGCCACTAATATTAATCTTTTTGCAAGAATGTCCAGTGGATGGTCTGTAGCTGCTGGTACCCAGGGTGTTTCAGGATAAAAAAGGTTGTGTGTAGGATGTTGCTTTTATCTTTGCTGGTGCTGCATCTCTTGGAGAAAAGCTGGAACATCTGACCTCTACAGTGACTCTCCTGACCTAAGTTGGTCTTATTCCATCCTTGACTCCATTAAGAGAGGAGTCATAATGAGACAGACTTCAGGAAAGCTCAAACACATGCTAGCAGGATTGTCCTTGCCACAATTAGCCACCAAAACTCAGAATGAATTTATGTTTATTAGTGACTCTGGGACTAGGAATCCACTGGACCACTTAACCTGGTTTGAAGAATTATTTCTGCCTGGGTACAATGCCATGTTACTTCTACAGTGAGGTCAATCCCACCTGCACCCTTCCAAGTGAGTCAGCTCCTGTCCACAGCTCCTCACACCCACTTCTGAAAGAACCATCCCTCCCAGTTCTTCGCCACGTAGGAAAAGCTTATCTCTATCATACCACCAACCAAAAACACCTTCTGCTTTATCTAGGATTGCATGAACCCCATGGAAAAATGAGGTAGGGAAGGGTGAAAACTTTGGATATTTCTCTGCAATGCTCTCTGTTGAGGCTGAGGGAGACATTTAATGAGTGTATCAACAAGTAGCATGTGGAGACAGTTGCCTGCTTGGATCCTGGCACAACTGGGAAAGTTTTTCCTGAAACACGGGGTGAGCTGCTGATGGCAATGGCCTGGTTCAGCAGAGCAGCAGATTGCCTCTGTTTAGACAGTGGCCAGCTCACTCCAAACACTTGCTGAGACATTTGTAAAATCTTTATAAACTGAGCTTTGAAGTGTTTTTGGCTAAAACATGAGTCCATTGTATGGGATGGGAGCGCCAGTGAAGGAGGTGATGTTCAAACTTTCAAGAGGGTGACTGTGCCCTTTGACTGATTGGGCGAAAAAACCAAGATTTTTTGAACTGTGTTTTCTATTTCCAGTCTAGGTTTTCAGGGGTTTTAGAGCAACTTTCATTGCTTGTTGTTCAGGGGTCAGCTCTGACTCTGGTCATTTTTTCTTCTGCTTGGTTAGTGCTCCGTGACTGATGAGGATCTCAGTAAAACACAAATTGATTTGCTTGGCTTTCATGGTCACCTCTGGACTGTAATTACTCAGGCAGGAAAAATTAATTAGTCCAGTGTGGGCCGACTGCTGCTCTCCAAGCACTGCTGAATCTTAATTGGAGAGCTCCAGAGGAAGGTGCTGATTCACACCATAGCATGATGGGGTGGAGATTTTTCCAGGGACAGAGAGCGGAGGGGAGGAGTGAAGGGAGCTGAAGGACAAGGTGAGATATGTTGTCTGTTCCAAAATTATCAGCTGTAACTTCTTTCCTCTCCTCGGCTGTCACAATGAGCCCATTAAATCCTCTTTGCCTTTTTCAAACAAGAATTAAAATCAGAAAGACTATACATATAGTCATACAAGTATCGACACAGACCTTTTCTGGATATGCAGTGTTCAAACCTCAGAGGCTTTTGTTCTCTAGGACACCCACTAGTGATTATTCTCTTACTGCTTTCCACGATGCGATTTGCAAAGACAGTGTAGCACTGACATTTCACACAACTGTATTTGGGACTATGGAGCTATGAGCTGCTGGGACACGCTTCCTTGGCAGAAGAATTCCTAACGGTTAGAGATGAGTGTGTGTCAATGTGAATGGTTCTGATGAGAAGTCACCCCTCTGCCGTTGCTGCACTGGCTGAATTATTTTCATTTTAGCATCCATCTGTTCTCCTCCGTTCCTCCAGTTACACTGCTGTTTGGTGCAAACTGCATGCGGCAAGTTTGCATTTAGTTGTGCAATGAAAGACATACAGAACATACTGCCTGTTGAATATCAAACAGTGGAACATTACTCAGCCCTCACTCAAAAATTGGTGTGGATGACTGCCTGAGAAAAAGATGAGGAAATGAAATTCAACAGAGAATATTTTTCAGACAGTTTCCAGTGATTATTGCAGCTTGGCTGTGTGTTTGCTGCACTTACTGCGTGTTCCTGCCCAGCAGCAAGTATTGGCACAGCAAGAGACAGAGAGGATTTTCTCATAGCAGATCAGGCCTGCTCACCAATTTGCTAATTAAATGAAGTCTTACTAGCAAAAGCACTATTTTTGAACTCAAAATATATTCATTTTGGGAGTTTACTTTAGTTTTTGTTTGTTTTTGTTTTAATGATCTCAGGCTTAAATACTTGCACTAAATCTACAGTGAAGTTGTGGTGCACTCCTGCCTGGTTTCATTATGGTACAGAGCCTGGGATGTTGCTCATTAGTGAAGCAGACACTTATGTCACCTTTATTGTTGATATTGTCTCAGCTCTTTATTGTCTCAGACTTGTAGTTCTATTGGGAAAAGATAGAAATCCTGTTTCTCTGGCAACTCCACACCTAATACATTTCTTCCAAATTGAATGCTAATGTTGAAATAGTCAATGCATCTCATGTCCTCTCTGCATGAAAGTAATTGCCTGGTAGATGGAGGGTGGTGTTAGTCATTCACAACATTGCTGATCTACAAATCTTATGGTTTTGACCTGAAGACCAAATCTAACTCTGGATGCCCATTTTAATAAGTGCCCTGCAAAACTCCCACCAAAGCCTCATATCTTGCAAATGAGGATTTCTGCTGCTATTCTCATCTAACAAATTTCACTATATATTCTTCCTCTGCCCACTCCATTTGAGGGTAGACAGTCATAAGGGCAAAAGCCTAAAATTCAGAATGCTCCTGACAATATGGAAAAACGCACTGAAGAAATTCAGTGCAGCTTGATATCCATCCATGCAACATGCTGTGTCTTCCAGGTAAGAATAAATATTCCAGCAAGTATTGGGCAGGAAGAGTCTAGTTTGGCAATAAGACTGTACAAGAAGACCTGAAAGGCAACAATGCTTCACAAGATGAGCAAGTCAGGCATTGCTGTTGAAAGAGAAAATAGAAATAAAATAGCATTTTTTATAAATGCCATTCTCCAAGCATGTGCAGCAATCATTTTGTTGTGCTCAGAATGGGCAGCGCCACAGTGGGAGTGCTGTTGCCAGTTTAGAGAACTACATTTTGAGAAACAGGTAGACCAACTGAATAGAGTCCTCTAAGGGAAAAAATGGATTTGAGATGTTTGTCTGGAGGAAATGCTGATTTAAGAGACACATGAAAAGAATGAGGGAATAAGCCTTGCTTCCATATTCATTATGAATAGGCTAGAAACTACTGGGTTTAATTTGCATGACAAGATTTAGGTCAGAGCCACCAGGGAGGCTGTGAAATATTTTGAAGTACAGATTAGATGAATTTTTATCAGGAGTGATAAATGTGCAATCCCCCAGGTGTAGAGGTGGAGCAATGGACTATGGAACCCCACAGATTCCATCCCTGTAATTGTGGGACTGATTTCAGCCTTGTAGGGTGAAATGAGGAACCCTGGGGCCAGCTTTGAGATTGGTTGTTCATATGGATCTGTCAGGTTGGCATTGCCTTTTGCCAGTGACCTTCAGCCTCATTCCTGATCAAAGTTTTGTCTGTCCTACATGACAATTTTCCAGGCAAGTTAGAACCACGTGGGCATCACCCACATAATAAAACCATTCTCTTGTGGAGATGGATTGTCCATATTTCATCTGACAGAGATGTGCCCCTTTTCTATTTTAAGATGATGTGTTTGGGTCACCGTGTGGACCTCAGTTCTGTACCAGCTCCATTGTTTGAGTGAGAGGCTGAAATTTTTCTCTGAAAAGGGATTTTCATTCAAAATCATTTGTGCAAAATGAAACTTTTTCTCAAAAACAAAACCAAAAAAGATTATTACCACTTAAACACTCTGCCTTTCCAAAACTCACTGGTATCTGAAATTGGTATTTTAATCAAAGCATTACTAAACATCTATCAAGCTAATTTAAATAATTACTGCTTTGCTGTCTTTACAGTAGACACAATTTTCTCTAAGCAAATGCTAATGAGTAAGAATGAATAGCTCAAAAATGGTTTTATTAGCTTTAGAAGAAATATTCTTTAGAATCTGATGGGTTGTGTAGAACAAGGAACATATGTTGGATCCAGTTAATGGAAAGCATTTCATAATCTTGGTACTCTAAAAAATCATTTTCCCATTATTACAAGTTTACCTCTATGTAAAGCACTTTTTACATTAAAAACTTGATAATAACCACATCGTACGTCTTTCTCGTAGATAAAATTCTTCTCTATTATTGTGAGCATTTTCACTCAAACATTTGCTCCTGCTTTGTGACACCAAATATAACTGAAGATGGGAATGCATTTGCTCCAGGCCTATGGGTTGAGCATAACAGGTCCAGTAGTCATTTTATGGGGATGGTGGATTTTTAAAGCTTCAGAAAATGCTCCACTATCAATATCAACATTTTTTTATGTCACCTCTGTCAGGAGCTTCACCAGTAGCTCTGCTTCCCTGACTGAAGCTTTGCATCTTGTATATCACAGATGAGTACTTAGCCAGAGGAAGCTTGGACATAAAGAATTCCTCATTGTTCCACACAATGCAGATGGATGGGGCAACCAAACCATCTATACTCCACAAAACACAGTGATTTCAGGTTTATTGTCAGATTATCTAATACAGGAACTTATAAAGATGTTTTAGCCACAGTAATGAAGACTGTGGTGCAAGAATACCCATGTGCGTGGCTGACGGGATGGTATTATACTGATCTTGTCTGCCAGACCAGCTGCAGGTACTGGGAGAGTTCAGCACTTCTCTGTGACTCTAGATCCCAACGTGTTTGCCGCTGATACAACTTGTCCTCTTCTCACCTGTGTGGGTTATGATGAGTTGCCCAGTTTCTAGGTGAATGCTGACCTGATACCCCTGATACGTTTTACTCTTCCAGTGGAAACTTTCTACAAATTTCCAGTCCAAACTTGCTCATGATCCACCATTATTAGGCATAGTCACACACCTATCTCCCAGTTCCTGCTCCTCCCTGACATTTACACAGGAAATGCATCCTTCTGTCACATGAACATCTCCTCCTAAAGTAATTACGAACACAGGTGGCAGAACTGTGCAACACATTCCCAAATGAGTGTCAGGCCTGGCCCATGCAGTGTATTCATAGTGGAAAAAAAATTAATAGCCATATGAATGCTATAAACACTTAAAACTCTTTCCACCCTCCTTATGCTCGTGCATTTTTATTTCTTAACTCCTGAACTCCTGTTATGTAGCAAGCATGAAAAAAGGCAGCCTTTGCTGAGAGTCTCGAAGGACTTTGCTTTGTGCTCTCAAATGTCTCCTCATCTGAATCATATCAGCTAATGGGGTTATCCAGTTCTTCAGTCAGCTTTGGTGCTACTTCCCGGTTTTGTGCCACCTGCAAATCATGAAGCTCATACCTAATTTTCAGTCTTTGACCACTATGCCCATACTGAACACATCTGACTCTGAAGTCAGCTCTGTGCTAAGCGTGGATCTCCACAGTTCCCCTCCAGCCTACATTTCTCTATGAGTCTATGCTTCTGTTGCAGCAATGGTTTCAGAACTATCTCTGAGCATCACTGTAGGTAACCTCCCATTTCTGTGAACATTTCTTCGATGTCAACAGTTGCACAATCCTTTTATTCAACTTCATCTCCAGATCCCAAATGCATGTCTAATTTATCAGAAGCTCACAGAAAGTGAGATGGATTTAGTTCATTTATGTGTCTTGTGCATGGAACCACTGGTCCTACCAAGAATTGCTGCTAAATTACACTGAAAGAATTTGGCTTTTGTAAATTATCTTGTAATTTATACATTTCTCCCTACTTCCCTGGTTATATCTAATTTTTGTTTCAAAACTTTGATATCAAATTAACAGCCTCTTCTGGACAGAGGTGTTATACCTGTTACCCTCCCATTATGGGGACTATCCCTGATTTGCATAATTGCTATATATTGTCCCTATCTGCTTTGTCATTCTGCATGCCAATGCTGTTAATGGTCTAGGTAGAACTCAGCTTTTCACTTCTCATTTGAAGCAGGCTAAATAGTGTCTTCACCTCAGAAGAGGTCATACCTACTGCCCTACCCTCATCTACATTGGAAGTCCTGTAAATGCCCTTGGTATCACATTGTTGCTGCTGTTAGCTGCAGGAAATAAGATTTTCATTCTTAGCGATAAGAAAAATTTGATCTTTTTTTGCCTCAAGTGTGCAACTGTGCTAATTTTCTCTTTGTTCCTCTTGGTTTCTGTAGCTTAAGTACCATTTAATACTATTAAATTCAATTTCCTGTGCGAGGTAGGTTTATGGTCATTACTTTCTTTTTGCACTTTGTAACCTCTCCTCACCGATCTCTCTCCCTTTTGAATTTTGAATCTTAAGTACCTATGCCTTCTCTGCATCCAAGAGCTGCTAAGTCAGACTCAATAATTCATTTTTCTTAGGTTTCACAGTTTGCCTTTCTAAGATTCTAGACCTTCATTCTAGACCTACTTTTAAAGTGAGAAAAGTCTGCTCAGGATCACACTTTACTCAAATGTTACTACATTTAACCCATACAGGAGCTATGTCTAAAATGATCTTATAGTTTTATGAAGACTTAGTGAGACTTTCTCTCTCCAACCATCAATCCTGGCAGTGTCTTGCACCAAAACATTATTTTGCCCCTGACATAACATTTAATTTCTCTGCTTTCCACTTTTTGCAAACACAAAGCACCACCTCACTTCACTGGTTTCCAGCATCCCTGAGGTTTCTCAGGTCAGCACGAGGGACCCTGCCCCGACGGATTTCTGGATCTGCCGGACCTTCTGGATCTGCCCCTCCCAGAGGATGGGAGCGGCCAAACCTTTCTCCACGGGATCGCTGCTTCAGCGGGACCACTGCTTCAGCAGGACCATTTCATCAGGACTGCTCCCACCACCCCAGCCGGCAGTGTCAGGTTGTATACGGACTCTGTTTGGGGCGTTTCTTTGTAGTGTTGCATTTCTCTTGTTTTGTATTTCTGACTTGAGTCTCTCGCTGGTTTGCTTTTCAAATCATTACAGGTGACTACCTTTCTGGAAATCATCCATCCTCTCTGAATGGCAGCTTGCACATCCTGAACTGCAATTGTCTAGCTCTATAACATAATAAAATATTAGCGAGTTTTTGTCATTTTTGACTTCTCTTGCTTGGAACAGGGAAATATTGTCCCCAGTGTTCTACAAAAGCTCTGAAGTATTCTGTGGTTTTTGCAATCTCATGGTATACTACACTTTTGCTTGCAGTGTAGGGTAGAAGTCATTATGAATAGTATCAAAAAAAACCAAAACAGAAACATGACAACAAAAATTACACTTTAGTGTAGAATGGATATAAAAAATGTTCACCTTTTCTAGTCACAACTAGGAGAAAAGATCTAAGTCCTAAAATGTCAGACTTGTGGCCAAAGAATTAGGAGAAACAGTATTTTCTTCAAAACTGGGATATTCTCCATTCACCCAGCTGAACAGGCAGAGCATTGCACAGCTTCAGCTCATGGCTGATACCCTGAACAGTCTACAGGAAGCTCTTCTTATTTCTCTACCTCTGTTTTGTCTCCCACTCTCTGTCTCATTCATTTATATTCATTTATATTCCTCTCTCTCAAATTGCTTCTGATACGTGTCTGTTCAGCATCCAGCAGAACGTGGGTCCCAGACTCTGCTGGGACCCCTGAGCACTACCATCCTACAAACAAATAACCATGGTAGTGAATATAATTACAATAGTCAAACTAGTCCAGCTCTGCGTTATTAGCCATGCCCTGAGAAAAACAACTTTTTAATCAGTCTGATATGTCAGCTGTGGCTTCCTTCATTGTCTCTGGCAATCTAGCAAAATCCCTGCTTCATGTTTCTTGGTTGGAAACAGGATGGCAGGCAACCACTGCCCTGTGCAGAAAGTACTGAGAAATGTCATCTTTTCACAGGAGGCAGCCCCATAATGCCACACAGTTAGCTGCTGCCCAGCCATCACGAGGCACAGCACGTACGTATTCTATGTCCATCCCACGAGAGCAGAACGTCTACTGTAAATAAGAAAAGGAGGGGCGAATGCAGTGGCAAAGCAAGACAGTGTCAAAACTGTGTCTGGATCAACAGTAAGGTCAGATTGCAAACTGCCCAATACAGAAAGATAAAAACCGCCCCTAGGAAGGTGTGTTACCTGAGCGTTGGTTTCCAGATGGCTCCGTACTTGGGTTTTCTCTCAGTTTAAGCTTAATTAGACAACATAACTAACATAGGTTTTAATATTTAATTAAATACTACAAAAACCAACACTGGCTTCCTGAGAAAATCCTTTTCTTACCTCTGCTACTCTAGGAAAAAAACATCCATTACATTTCTTTGTTTTGCATCTTTTAATGAAATTGGTTACGAATCCGATGAATCACTTCCCTTTATCCTATACCTATTCATTTTCCTTAACAGTCTTTTATGAGGAACCTTATGAAAAGTGTTTCAAAAATCCAAGTAAATTACATGCACTTAGGTCACCTCGCTCTCCGATTTTATTAACTTTTTCAGGTCAACAAGGCGTACTTTTCCCTTCAGAAGCTGTGATGGTTTGACTCAATCAAGCTACACTGCATGTATTACTTGATTCTTAATTAGACAGTTTCTCTGGGACTAGAGTTTCTGGCACCAATGGACACTCTCTAATCTTCTTGATAATTGCTGTTATCATGGATATAAGGACTGGTGCAAAGTCCACTGAAGACATTGAATGAACAGCCTCAGGAACTCCTCTTAAAATCTGTTCAGAAATATCTTTTGTCCCTGGTCAACTAACTGCTCTGACAGCTCTGTAGCTTTGTTTTTAATTCTTTCAATATATTTCAAGGATATATTCTTCTTTTCTGAAACGAAACAAAACAAAACCCAAACAAACAAACAAAAAAGCTCAAACAAACAACACAACCCCCTTGCTCCCCCAAGCTAAAAAAAACCCAGACTTTTGCTTGCCAGTACAATTGCTTTTTGTATTATTCACCCTGTAGACTGGGCTACTGTCTTTTATATGTTCTTCTTCCCATCCTTATTTCCAGCTAGAACTTTTGTCAGCAGGCATCTCTTCCGAGTCATAGTTTTCAAAATGCACAGGGCTTGTGGGACCCAATTACCAGAAAAAAGGAAAAGGTAGACCAAACCCACTACACATCCAGCTAGTCAGCGTATGGGATGTGGCTTTCTGTCAGTATCTTTCCCATCTAGAAAACTACCTTTTGAACTAACTGGCTTCTGTAGTTCATGATGCCTCCTTCACTTAAGAAAGGAGACTGGAGTAAGAGGTGAGGCACCCAGACCTTAGGTGAACTAAATGATACATTTCCTTTTGCATTCAGATACTCTTATCCTTACAGCTGTATATAAATAGTCTGAAAACATGAAAAATGTAGCTTAAGGTATTATTTGCAGAACTCACTGTGTGAAAACCAGCTTCTAACCCAGAGATTTTGGTTGCAGGTTCCCATTTCTGGCTCAGTTTCACATATTCCACTTTCCAAGCAGGATTTCCTGGCCAGAGGTGTCTGACTATGACAGGCTGCTTTGCTAGATCAGAGGCTCACCATCCTCTCTGCCAGGCAATTGGTCTTCCTGTCATAATCTCTTGTAAGGAAAATCGGAGTGCGATATTTGTTAGCAGTCAGTGGTGGAAAAGCCTAAGGGGCACATCGCTTTATATGAGATTATGGGTACAACATCACCAAAGAGCTCAGGCAGGTCCACTGCGGAGAGAGGAGCAGGAGAAGGAGGAGAATGCAGGACATTAGGGGACAAGACAGCCAGTAGCCTCAGAGTATAAAATATATCTTCCACTAAGTGAACATGGTGGATTGAAGTTCTAGGAACTACAGGGATGTCTTCTGTATTTTGCATAAAGTTATGCAAATGGCTCCTGTGGCTTTGGGCTGTGGCTTTTCATGTTCTGCAATAGGTTCCAAAGAAGATCCCTGTTGAGCAGTGAAAGAGTATGTGCTCCAGAAAGACAGTGGGGACAGAGAGTTGTACAGCAGTCCCCCACCTCATCCTTTCATCAGCTGAAAGCATTTCTTATGCTCAATTTGAATGAGTTTTGGGGAGTGGGCAGGACACCGTTGCTGGACCTGTGCTTTCTTCTAGACATTATCATACTACATCATGAGACTTGTCCTTCTTTAACCTTCGGATATTTCTCATTTTTATAAGTGTTTTATTTCTTCCTGTCTTCTCTTTGTGTCCAGAACAGATTTGATTGCTCCTTGTGTGTGTCCAGGACTGAGCAGCTTTCTTCATTCCCTCTGCCTCATCCCTGTGTGTTGCTTTCCTTCCCTGCGGCTGGACAGTGTTGCCTTGATCAGTCAAGTGGCAACATATCACACCGTAAACTGTGAGATTCCCACGTGGCTGGAATAGCCATGGAGCACAGCTGCAGACCAACGGGAGACCACCAATCGCTCACATCTCTGAACTGCTTGTGGCAGTTCTTCAGTATGCAGGCTGTGATGCTGCCAAGAGCGATCTCATCTCTCAGGCACCCATTCATTTCTTCTCGCCCCAGACCCTCAAGGTATCCCAGTCAGACCCATCTTGCCCCATCTGTCTGCCCCATATTCCTCTTTCCTCAGGGCCCATCTTTTCAACAACAGTCGGTCCTGCTGCTTGACTCCCCACCTCTCAGTTGACTAGGACTGAAAAGGCATGAAAAAGGAAAAGCTGTAAATAACAGCAGGGGGGGGGGGGGGGGGGTCTAACAACAAATGAAAACCAACCATTAAAAACAAAAAAACATAGAAAAAGGGGGTTAAAAAAAGAGGGGAAAAACCCCACATGGTCATCAAAGAGGAA
>JANHFX010004654.1:26471-46007 GCA_027560015.1 Chloroceryle amazona
TGGGCAGCACCAAACCCAATCAAGCCATTAAGTCAAAAGTCATCCTGGTGGACAAGTGCATGAAAACCAGACATTTAACAGAACATAACATTGATAAAGGGAGTTAAGATCAGGATGGAAAAATCCACAGTTGCTATCAATGGAGTTAAGACATTTTTCAAGTATATTAGAAACCAAAATTCTGGTAATGACACAGATCCCATAGGAGACGTGTATTGCTTCACCAGGAAATAAAGATGCAAGAAGTGTGTTTTGTTGCATATTTGGAACAAAAAAACAAACCTGGGTAATGAACACTGTATTGTATACGAGGTTACTTTCTTGCTGCTAATTGTGTGTATCTAACAGAGTGTTCTTAGAGAACCGATTTTGAATTAATAGCCTCGGTGGAAGAAAAATTTACAACACAGGCTACTGCTAAAATGTAAATAGCATTAGATTTAAACCTAGTTGACATTTCAAAGTCTAATTCTCCAAACTCCTGCCCAGGTGTTCACTCACTCCATCCCTCAGCAGGACAGGAGAGGTTTGGAAGATCAGAAATGAGAAAACTGAGAACTGAGTTGAGATAAAAATAGGAGACCACTTACCAGATATCACTGAAAGCGAAACAGACCCAACTTGGGGAAGTTAGTGCCAAATAATATATATAATTAATTACTGATTCAGGTATTGTGAAGCAAAAAAAACCAAAACCAACACATAGGGAAAACACCTTTCCTCCTCTCTTTCCCAGGGTTGATTTCACTCCAAACACCTACTGTCCTCACCAAAGGTTACACCCAACTCAATCATTAGCACAACAGTCAGTGCAGTACAGGATTCCAGTCAGTACATAGTGGCTCCTTTCTTCTCATTCTTTTCCTCTGCTCCAGAACAGGGCCTTCACATGCTGTAGCTCCTGACAGGAGCACCCATCCCTCCAGTGCAGGTTCTCCACAGCGGGCAGGGAACACCTGCTCTGCCATGGAGCACCTCCTTCTCTGATCCCAGTGTTCCCTCCATTGTTTCTCACACTTTTTTTCCTTTTTATTCTCCTGTTCTCTCCATCCAACATTTTCTGCCCTTTCTTAAACACGTTTTCACAGAGGAATTACACACTTAGCTTATTGTCTCAGCTTTTGTCTACAGTGGGTCTGTTGCTGTGTCCAGATCCTCACCTTTCTTGCAGTGGTCATCCCTGCATCCCCCCTGCACTACCAAGACCTTGCTACAAGTACCCAGTACAGACCTATTAAAAGAAACTATGTCTTTTGAAACAGTGATATGGAAAAAAATAGCAGTTCTTTTGTATGCCTCTGCAATGCTGTTTTTGGGAACAGAGAAACATAATGCTGCTTTTGGGTTCATTTGGTTTAGCTTACTTCTCAAATTTTTTCAAGTCCATTCTAAAATTGCTTTGATTTTCTAGAACCATCCATCAATGCAGAAGAATATCATTAGCGTTCAACTACCTTCTTACTCCATGCTCCTCCCTCAACATGACAATGTTCTTCTGGCTAACTTAGTGATGGACTCTAGCTCTGTGGTGTGCAGCACTACCAAACATGAGGAGTAATAGCCCAGTTCTAGGAACAGAATTTGTAATGCTGAATCTGAGGGAACCTCTGACACTACAAGGAATATTGAAAAACTAGGATCAGAGACTAGAATTTGTGACAGTGATGATGCTGAGCACAGGTATTGCTTGTAACTCAACATTGGAGAAGACATGGAGAACACATGTTGCGTGGAGTTTCTTTCACATAAATTCATATCTCTATCCAAGAGCAGCACTTAGGCAACTCGTGAAATTGGGATTTGGAGCATGAAACTTATTCCTATGTTTAGATGCTTAGATCTCTACCTTATAAAACACTTATGGCTCAGTCATGCCCTGCAATCGGAGCATCTGCCCAAGAAACAAAGGGTCACATCCTACATCCCAGATGAAATTATCTGGGGAAGGGATAACAGAAGTACCTGCCCCCACCGCCCTCACTCACTGGAGGAGGAGCATCAAACCCACTGGTATGTGGTACAAGCAGGTGGGAAGTGTCTTGTGTGGCACCTGCTGTAAAAACTGTTCTGCTTTGACTGTTTAGGCATTTTACATTTGACATTTATTGGACAATGAAAATAAATAGTCCAAAGAGTAAGGACCGGATAGCATATCTCTGGGATTATCTTGGCTCAGTTCTGTGCTGTAAGGTGACAGCAAGACACGTTCTGCATAGTCCAGACCTGTGTGCAGTAGCACCAACTTCCCAGTTGAGGCCAAGGGAAGCTGGTATTTGAATATATGCCATAGACTCTCCACATGATGTGTATCTCTGGCATTTGACAGTTCATTTGTTCAGTGCTGGGCTGCTGCTGAAGTACAGCATGACCCTAGATTACTGGCTGCATCCAGCAAGTGCTACAAACAATACCGGGATGTGGGCTTCAGGGCAATTGCTGCCTCCAGGAGAGAAGGAGAAAATTAAACATCTTAAGTTCATTAAGGTGTCACCTTCCGGTAACAGAAAGAAATGCCACTGCTCAGCAATCTTTAATTAAGGCTTATCCTAGAGGTTAATCTTGAGCTAGGTCATGACATGGATTTAAAGCATAGCATTGTTGTTTTGATCCATCTGTTGGCTTTTGAACTTCCCTGCCTTTCCCCATACTATGTGGAGCAAAAAGGGAGAATGCCAACTTTAAGGTGTAATGAGACAATTTTCTGTTCTCTCTAGAAACCCTCTTGCCACTTCTGCCCAGAAATAAGCACCACTGACTCCATAAGCACCATTCCCTGCTCCCTCATCTCCTTCCCATCAGACTTAGGCACTATTCACAAAACCAGGGAAGACAAGTCATCCAAAGCCTTGCTCAGGCAGCAGTAGTGCAGACTGTGGGAAGCTTGGGTTCATACTCATCTCCTCCCTGAATCTCCAAACCTATATCCCCTCACAGGCTGTCTGCTACCAGGGGAGAGAGAACATTTCTCTTGCTCTTTCCATTCACTGCTGGTGTACAGTGCTGCATAGATATAAAGCCTCAATCAGTGAAGTACAGGGTTCTTCTCACATTGTTACCATGCCCTGAGGGCAACGGCTTCAATTTGAGATATCTGTAACTACAAAATAATGAGTAGACCACAGTGTCTTGCTTACACTGAGTGCATGGGAGGACATTGAGTCTGGGCAGAGTTGCTTGAATCATGGAAGTAGGTGAGGTCCTCTGGGGCTGGAGACATTTCCCTTTAGAAATGAAGGCCAACGCTGAGCGTACTCTATACTTGCAGAAGGATCATGAGAGCCAGAAGCACAGAGAACCTTGTCATTTCCATACAAGCTTCCCCAGTAAAACACTTTTTCCATCTTTAAACTAGCATCGCTATCCAAACCTGGTGCATCTATGTATTCTGCTCTGCTCCAGTGGAATTTGAAACTGTCCATGATATCTGAGGCGAGGCCAAAAGGACGAGGTGCTTGCCATCTGCAGGGTCCTTCAATGGCACCTCATGGGACCATCATATTAAGAGTGAGTTTCCCACGGTGGAAGGACAAAGTCAGTCAGAATTATTAGATGTCCATGTCCTCCATCACTTTGATGCCTGAGACTGAAATGAAAGGCTAGCTACTGCTACCACCTGCCCCAGGCACAGTGTGATTCAGTGGCAGAGCTTTGGTGGCATCTCAGGCCATGGCTTGTGTTTCTCTGTGAGAATTGTACTCCCCTGCCAAAGTACTAACCATCAGGCCACAGGCTTTCTCACACACCAGCTACCATGTGCATCCAGAGGGAATCAAACCCCAAGAACAGCAACAGTCCAGCTCTGTGTGCACCTCCCAGCTGCAAGCACAACCACAAGCACAATCTGTGCAGGCTCCCTGGAGTACCCTGGTATGATGTGTGTGTCTGTGCACACACCCTGGCACCACCTGGCAGCAGGAGGTCAGCCCCAGCCCCGTCTCACTCTCTGCTCTGTCTTCAGTTTGCTTTATAATGGCCCCTCCAAGATGCTGCCTCAGCACAGTGAGTTTATGAATGTGACATATCATTCAATATCATCTGCCATAAGCCACTCTGTTACTATGGCAACTGCCTCCTTAGCCCAATTCCTGAGGCTCCTCAGGTCTGCTTGATATTCACCTTGACACCTTTCCTGAAGACCCTGGGGAAATGCACTAAGTGTGAAAACACCTTGCACTTACTGGGTCAAGGTAATTCTTCCCCATGTGGATGTGCACTTCATATAAGCTTCAAGAGAAGGGCTCTCATCTCCCTGACTTCTGTCCGTCCTCTACTTCCCTCTCTTCCTGCACAGCTAATGAGCTGCAAAACCAAACCTGCAATTGAGTCTGGGGGTCGTCCACAATGAGAAATGCTGAATCCTCAGTACTCAGTCCTGTGTTCCTGCTGACAGAGCTAGGCGAATGCGATCAGGAGAATATGTGAAATATTGACCCTAGCTAATATGTTTTCTGATCCCCTGCATGTGACTCACTTTCCTTACTTTAAGACTTCCTTCTCTCTTTCATATTTTCCCTTGTTTTCTGGGTCAGGCATTAAGTTTTTTAGCTTAGTTTCCTGATTTGCCTGCCTTCCCAGGGATTCCTTCCTAGGGACTTTGCCTTATGCATTCTATTGCTCTGCTCCTGTGTCTGTTTCACTACTGGTTGATCTACTGCCCACACTGCCCCAGTTCCCTAATTCGTGCCAGATTATGGGACTGTCGTTTTTGTACACAGCTACCAAGTTCTGTCGCTGGCTTCTCAGAGAGAAGCATCAAAGAGCATCAATAAAGGTAAATGATGAGGTTTAACAGCAAGGTAAGATGCCTAATCAGGACAAATATTCAGGAGTTATGGTGATAATGGTGAAAAAATTTGACCGCAGCCATTCCCCTTTCACAACAATTATTAATGACAGCACCATGGGCTCTTCTGCTCTATCCTGGCTTGTCAAATGTCTATCTAGCACTCCTACCTATGGGTAATTTTGGTTTGCCTAGTGATGTGTCCCAGTGATGATGTTCCAGAGGTGTGTTTCAAAAGTCAGTCACAGAGTGAGTAATTGGCAGAGATTTACAGAGTCACGTTGGAAGGCAGAGATATTCTGGAAGGAGGAAGCATCGTGCTATTAGAAATGTCTTCTTTTCTTTAACATGTCTGGAAAGATCTCCTCTGATTTCCTGTTTTCTCTTCAATGGTTACTTGATTGGATGGGAGGGCTCCATAGAAAGGATGTAAACTGCACAGAATCTATAGCAGATGACAGAAAGTCAGGGCAGAGTTTATGTTCCCTGGTTTGGAGCAAACACCATTTTTGATGATGAGACTTTGAGTTCTGTGTGCCAAGCAACCACTTCTTTTTATCTTCTGGAGTTGAAGGATGTTATCCCATTTGTTTCTCAACGTGCAAAAAACTGGGAAACTGAGGCATCTTGATCTTAATAGCATAAAATATCTCTGTGCTGCCCACATTGCACATGTTGTCCACATTGTCACAGCAGGAGGAACCGGATCTGATGGGAGACCAGGGGTGGAGCAAAGAGGATGTTTGGTAATTTGTATGAGCTTGGTACTGCTGCCACAAAGCACACATGCTCTGGCCCGTGCTCAGCTGCAGCAGTAACTCTGTCTAGCAAGAGGGTTGGAGGGGAAGAATTTAATCTAAACATGTAGAAGGTGGGGCAGCCTGCCCTGTGCCATCCTCACAGCCATTCCCTCTGTCTCCTCCTGGGATGCTGGGGCTACAGCAAAGGTTTTCAGTTAGCTGGGAAATAATCAAGGAAACCTTTTTGACAGGAAATTCTATTTGAGCCCTACAAAAATTTCATATTTTCAATAGCACTCTCACCAAGAAGAATTCTCAAGGCAGGAGAGCCTCCTGTGCTTTGTGGTTGTCTGCTCACCCAGCAGAGGAGAGACCAGACTGAAGCCTGTTTTCCAGCTTTATTCACAGGCAGCCCCCTTCACCCTCCCATCCTGCTGACAGCCCACTGCTATTTCCTCTTCCTTCTGCTTCTGAAAGGTTTCAAGCCATGCTGGCTTTTGCCCATATGCCATCAACACAGGACTATGTTCCTGGGTCAGCGATGGCTCATCCTGCATAGTGGGACTACAAATTCCCCAAAGCGGCTAGAAGGGAGCTCTGCTGCACAGACATATGGTTAGTTCTGACTTCTGGTCCCCAAGCAGAGTTAGAACTCTGCCTGGTATTTACTTGACACCTGACAACCAGTGGGCAGCAAAGAAAACTCAGCTTCTCCCAGTCCCTAGCTAAAATCCCTAAAGTCAAAGCATTTCAGTAGTCTGGACACATCTTGCCTCTTCTCCTTTTGTACTTACATAATTTACATTCCTGGGAATGTTGTGGCCACCTTCACAGCAGAGTGGTTGGATACATCCCCCCAGTCCACCATAACATTCTCCTAGTATCTGGGTCACTGCCCTCCTGACTTGAGGGTCACAAGCAGCCTTTCTGGTGGCTTTTCACGGGAATGTGTTCTGACCGTTAGGCTTTTCTGCAAGACACTAATGCTGTCCCCACCTCTAGCTAACCTTCGGTGAGCCACAGAGCCAACCCCAGAATAGTCTGGCATCTATAAGCTCCAGCTTCAGAGAGGGGTCATAAGTCCAGGCAAGCAAGAATTTCAGACATGTTTGTGCTTAGCACCAGCTGTCTGTGCAACTCCTATGCTCATCATGTGGGCGCAGTGAATCCCACTCCACACAACTCACTTTTTCTGAGGTGCTGAAAGTGCCCGTCCTTGCTCCATGCTGTGCACGGTGGCCTAGAGATGGATCTCAGTACTCAGCACTTCCAGGGCTCAGCCTAAGCCTAAGGAAACACTTTGCTGATAATTGCATGGACACTATAGGCTGCACACCTAGGGGAAGAAAAACAGTAACAAAGATGGGACCACAACAGCCAAAGGCAGGTCTGGAGAAGCAGCGCTTTGCTTCACACCTGGAGAAGGAAGGGTCTAGGCAGGCTGGAGATTGCTGCTGAGCCCTTCTCTAGTGACTTATTACTTGTGAAATCCTTGTGCACATCGGAGAACATTTGATCTTCTCTGACACCAAAAGATTATCAAGAGCTGCCAAAAGATTATCAAAAGCTGTCAACTTTTATGGTAGGGGTTGAATGGGGAGGGGAACTACATTGTTAATGCTAAAGTGTCTTTCCTGCCTGGACCGGTTTAACCTGTGATAAGATGTAAGGTTAGGATGTACTGTCACAGTGCTTGATCCCAGTCCAAGACAAGCTTTGAGTAATTGCTCAAGGGCATGTTTGAGCAAGCAGAACCATTCTGGATTTGGGCCAGTCTCTGGGACTGGTCTTGGAGAGCTAGAGGCTGTGTCCCTGCAGATGAGAACACCAGTTTGCTGGAGGCAGTTTGCAATGGTAGGACAATAAGAAAAAGCAGTTATTCCCTCCCCGCTCCTTGCAAGCTTCTGGACACTGTTCTGGTCCCATCGCTCTACATCCAGCAATGTCTCGCTGCTTTGGAGATACACTGGGTTTTAAACCTAGACCCTTCACACAGAATCTCCTAAGGATCCTCTTTACCCCACTTCACCCTGACAATTCCACAGCCCTAAACACCCCGTAGCTGTCTTCATGCATGCAAATCCAAAAACTGATCCAACAGAGAGTTGCCTAATGAAGATGGCATCTGCATGGGTTAATGAGTGCAGTCTGGCCTACGCCTTGGCTTTTGCTTTCATGGAGTCATAGAAAGGTGGAAAAGCCCTCTCAGGGCATCTAGTCTATTGTCCTGATCCTTTCCCAGGACTACCTTCAAAGTCAAATCAGATTGCTCATGGCCTTGTCCAGTCAAATGTTTACAATTTTGAGGGCCAGAGATTTTCGATCAGGCTTTTGCTATAGATCCTTCCGCAGCCAGGCCACACAGACCCAGTTTCTTCATATACCACACACTCAATACCCTTGGCTCTTTTGGTGATCCTCCACTGTACTCTCCAGACTATCCACTGTTCTGCAGATGCAGCCTCAGGAGTAATGAGCATATGGGAACAATCCATGTCCCCCAGTCTCTCAGCTGCGCTCTTGCTAAAAGAGCCTTGTCTGTGCTGGTGCTAAGCTGCCATGTGGGGATCTGGGGGAAGAGTTAGCTTTGCTGCATGGCCATCAGTTTTTTCATCTACATTGTTATGTGGTGAGGACATCTGCCACCCAAGTTACATACTATGAGGGCTAGCACAGGAGAAGGACCAACTATTAGAACAGCAGTCTAGAAGACGTGGGTTGCCTAGAAACAAAATGATGGTCTGAAGGAGACAGGAACATTATCTGTAAATATTTTGGGGGACTCAGACTACCTGAGTGTAATGGTTTGAAAAAAAACTAAACAGCGAGAGACTCAAGTGAGAAACACAAGAGAAATGCAACAGTACAAAGAAACACCCCGAACAGCGTCCGTATACAACCCGACACTGCCGGCTGGGGTAGTGGTTAGCAGTCCCGATGAGATGGTCCTGCTGAAGCAGCGGTCCCGCTGAAGCAGTGATCCCATGGAGAAAGGTCTGGCATTCCCATCCTCCGGAGAAAAACCGGCGGGCAGGTCCCAGCAGATCCAGAAATCCATCGGGGCAGGGTCCCTTGTGCTGACCTGAACCCCCAGACCATCTCCGGGTGGCAGCACTCAGCTCCTCCCGCCTGGACAGAGCATCTCACAACAGGTTGATGTCCTTCTGTGAGTCAAGCAGTGGGTCCGAGACTGCCCATTAAACTCCCGGAGGGAGTTACCTATGAGTCACGGGCAAGGTATTGATGATCTCATTAACAGAGAGGACTCCTCCCGCTGGATGTGAAGGTGCGTCCTGGGCAGCTGCTACGGATGATTTGTTAACAGCCCGTGAGCAATGACATAGAGGGCATAGAATACACAGTTTTTGCTTCTAACCCCATAATGATAAACTGGTCCCAGCCCCTCTAACTATGACACTGAGAAGGAGGTGTTTTAAGTAAATGGATAGTTGTGGCTCAAGGAAAGGCGAGGATGAATTCACAGGCCATCTAAATTTAGGCTGGAAACTTAAGGAGGTATAGGGTGCAGTGGTAGTAGCACTCCGGGGAAAACTTCAGGACAGGATTTATTAGCAGGCACTTAAATGACTTAGCACAATCCAACACGCCCAGTTTGGACCAAATTACTCATACATTTTGCACCAGAAGTGTGAGCCCTAGAATTGCTTCGCTGCCTTAGAGATGCATCAGATTCCTGTGGGCTCAAGGGAACCTACACAAATATGGGAAATTGTTGGCTTTGGCAGTTTTCTCTGAGCCTGTAAGCTGTGAGTCTGAGGCAAGAAGAATGGAAAGGATATTCCATGGGTGAGTGGGGTAATTCTGGACAGTTTCCCATCTGCAAATTTGAAGAAGGTGCAGGCAAATAACAGGAGAGTGAAACAATCAAAGGCACATCTCCAAAGCTACAGTAAAAAAAAAAAAAAAAAAAAAGAAAAAGAGAGAGCAAAGGGAAAAAGAAAAGAAAATTATAAAAGATATTTCATCCACCTGCTTGTATTTTCCTTGGTGCTTCTTTCACTAAAGAAATATTATGGAAGAAATTTCCTTCCCCAACAACCACTTTCCCTTACCTATTTTTCCCCTAAATGAAAATACTATTTTTATACAAGAGAGAAAGAAAAGAAATGAAAAAAAGCTGAAAAGGTTTCTGTGATTTAACAAGACCATTGTGGGATATATTAAAGATACAAAGGAAACCCAGAGCTAGCTTTGATGCAGAGCCTTTGAAAAACCTGAGCAGTGAAAGACAGCCCTGACCCATGCACGTCCTGATGTAAGGAAAGAGCAGGACTTGTCACACCGAAGCCGGGTCTCTATCTGTCAAAATTATATCAAGGTGCCAGGTCCCAACTTGTTTTCCTGACAAGCAGTGTCAGACTGGTTGCTTGCAATCCAGCTGCTTCAACCCAGCTGGAGGCTTGGAGCAAGCAGGAAAGATGGGCTGGAGGAGAGGCTGCTGCACGACAGCTGCTGCTCTGCCTACCAAGGTGTATGAGGAGCAGAGAGCTGCAGGAGTCACCTCCCCTCTTCATACCATGTTTCTGTCCAGGAAGCAGGGTGGGTTACTGGGGTGCATGAGATTTCAGGGAAGAACTGCTTCACTTTGCAAGGCTGCAGTCAACATCTGCTAACAGTGGAGCAGCAGAAAATCCTTCTGTTGCATCTGAAGAGCACTGCAGGCTTGCAGCATCTATTTCATGCAGCAAGATGCATCACTTCTAGGATGCATTGCACAAGGTGAGATGTGTGGCAAGACGTCAGAAACCTACTGTGGGTGAACACTGAAGTTCTGAAAGGTGGTGATCAGGTCCCTTGAAACCAAAGCTGGCTGTGGTACAAAACCCATAGCTGGGGTCTGTGACAGGAGGGAGGAATGACAGAGGTCAGTATTGTATTCCATGTTGAGTACTGTCCCTTCTTTGCATCAGCTCAGCCCCTTTACTGATTGGCAAACCCAAAAGAGACATGGACATGCTGGAGAGAGTCATGAAGATGATGAGAGGACTGAAGCACCTCTCGTGAATAAAGGCTGAGAGAGCTGGGATTGTACAGCCTGGAGAAGAGACTGGCTCAAGGGGGATCGTCTCAGTGTATATAAATTCTTGACAGAAGGATGCAAAGAGGACATAGCCGAGCTCTTCTCAGTGGTACCCAGTACCAGAAGAAGAGGAAATGGGCAAAAACTGAAATTAGGAGTCTCCATCTGAACATCAGGAAACACTTTTTCACTGTGAGGTTACTGAGCAGTTGAACATGTTGCCCAGAGAGGTTGTGGAGTCTCCATCCTTGGAGACATCCAAAAGTCTGGGCAATGAGCCTTAGGTGCCCCTGCTTGAGCAGAGGGGCTGGACAAAATAACCTTAAGAGGTCCCTGACAACCTCAATTGGTCTGTGATTCTGTGATTCTGATACACCAGCTCTAGGTCATACTATTCCAATAAGCTCTGGGCACAAAGTTGGGGAATATGTACAAAGTCTCTGAAGTTGTTGCTTTGACACATCATCACAGCAGGAATTTGTGACAGCTTCACCTACATGAGCAAGGGGAACATTTCCAGGGAAGAAATTTAATCCTTCCAGAAAGGGAACAACCATTTTTCTTGGCTTGAGTCCTCACTCATGAATCTTTGAAGACTAAACGAAGCACATATTCTGCTAGTGGCTAATGGTGCAGGAAACCAGCAGTCAGAGAGGAGGTACCGGTTCGATAAGGCAGTATCCACAAGCCCAGTACAAAATCATCTGAGAGCATTGTGGCAGCCACAGATTAATCACATCGCAACCTCAGAGGCAGCTTATTCCAGCAGATGAGTGACCTGCGAGCCTTATGAGGATTACTTTTGAGTGACAGTGAATGCTTTACAGGAGTAGAAGTAGGGGAAGTCTCCCGAGGGCAGGAGTGATTGGAGAACAGTGACAGATCTTGACCTCCACACAGCACACCCCCATCCCTCACAACCACCCCACCCTCATCATCTCCTCTCATCGCTCCCCTTCCTCCCATTGGTGACTCATCCCCCCAGACCTCACAAGCACATCCTCCCTATCAAACGTACCCACAGCCCCTGCCAAACAGGAAATCCAGTGGCACCCCAAAACCTCCACCATCACAACTGGGCACTTCTTTTAACTCAGGTGATCCCATGGAGAGCTCTTGAGCCTGGTCTGTCTCCAGGCACAACCACAGCTGTGAAATAAGCAGGGCTAAAAGAGTACACAGCAGACTAAGAATGGGGAGGTGAGCAGCTTGCGCTGCTGTGTGGCAAGGGAGTGATCCCAAGAATAGGGAAAACTGTAGGAATCAAAGACCTGTGACACCCGCCATGACCATCTGCTCCCACAGTGGGGAAGGCCATCACCTCTCCTGGCATCAGTTAGGGACAGCTGAAGCCATTTTTGGGACACAGGCTTTTGGATTCAACCTCAGTGCTGGACTGAAGGTCACCTGCAGGTTACTCCACCTGAAATAAAATAGGTGAACCCCAAGATGATGTGCAGACCTGGACATGGTCTCAGTTTAACTATCCATTCAGGTGGCATGTCCTCTGGACATGGATGTATTTCCTATGGTTCTAAACTATCATGCAAATTCTGGTGTTTCCTATCTTGTTTTGGATCTGGGATGAATGGAAAACACTTACTGGTGTTTGCTTTAAACCTTGAATCTGCAGGGATAAATTTCCAGTAAGGGCTTCAATTCCTGGGGATTTTGCATGCAACTCTGTGCAACTGACCTTAAAAAGTGGGGATGGGTGAAAGAAGATCCAGAATACAGATGAGATAAACTGAAAGCATGCTGCTGGAGCTGAATATGATTTGACTGAGCGTGCGACCAGGTCATAGTACAGAGGTATCCAATAAAGTTCCCTAGTCAAGGAGTGGAGTGATGGGTAATCTCAGCAGAACCTGAAGGCCTCATCTGCTGCAGCTGAAGTCTTGACTTGAAGGTAATCTCTTCTTTCTAGCCTTTCCTGAGGGATATAAGATAAATGGTATCTGACGATACTCTTCAGTTAGACTTCCAGCCATGATGTCCTACAAGGACACTCCAGCTGGCTACACAACTCCCACCAAGACTAGTAGTGGATACCTTTGGGTAGATGAAAGAACAGAACAAAACTATTCTGCAAACTTCTCCATGTATTCTCTCAGTGTCTGTAGCTTATGAATTTTTAAAAAACACATGTGGTATTTTTTCTTTTATTAATCTATTTAATTGCTTTTTGAACCCATGGCAACGAAAGAACCCTGTGGTGATGAGTTCTGCAGCTTAATTCTGTGTTGTACCAGGCCATTCAAGTTTACTGATGTGAGTCTTAAGTAGCACATTTGTATACTGGGCTGAGATGAGAAATCTTCAGTGAATTCATCAGAAAACCACAGAATCACAGACTGGTTGAGACTGGAAGAGATCTCTGGAGATCATTTGGTCCAACCCCCCACCTCCCTAAATCAGGACCACCTAATGCTATTTTCCCAGAATGATACCCAGATGACTTTTGGATATCACCAAGAATGCAGACAGCACAACGTCTCTGGGCGACCTGTGCCAGTGTTCAGTCAAAAATGCCAAGTCCTTGTCACCATCAGTGAAAAAACACATGTTTAGAAACAGAGGGACAGCTCTACCATCTGTGTTACAGGGGCATTTAAACTGATAGATGAAGTGCAGTGTGTTAGAGTGAATGTTTATCGTACAGTAACTTACAGCTGAGGGTAGCCCCAGTAATAGGAAGTCACAGACACAGCGATCCAGTCGTATTCATCTGCAGGAATCTCTGTCTGACACCACCCAAAGCTGTGTTCTGTGGGTTTGGGTATCCATTAGAACCAGGGTGATGTGGATAAGTGGAAATAACAACGGGATAAAAAAAGTAACAGAAAGGCATCCCCAGGAGTCTCAGCTCAATGACAGGGAACTTCAAAAGTTCACGAGCATGCCTGACAGTGAAATGTGTTGAAAAATAAGCATCTTAATTACAGTGACCATTTCTGACCCTGTCACTGCTAGTGTCTCTGTTGCTAAAATGACACACTGAGCAGAGGTTGGTGCTGGTGACACTGCCAGCAGGCTTGGCAGCAGGGCAGTGATCTGGAGCAGACTGAGTCTGTAAGATACATCTCTCAAGCAAAAAGCCCTGTTTCAGTTATTCTGGGTTGAAAGTCCCCTGGGCCTGCAAGTATATCTCTAGAGGAAGAGAGAGTAGCAGGGGCTGTGCGTGCAAGTACCTCAGGGAAATGCAGACATAGAAGATTTTATTGTTAGAGTGGGAGCAGGAATCCACATGGGAAAATTGAAGAGATAAGTGCCTGATTCGCAGGTACTTATGCAGACCTTTCATGATACCTCTAGAAGTGACTTTAACTTATGGTTTGATTATGCGACGGCCAGTAAGGCTGGAAACAAAGCATTGTAAAGTTTGACTTCATTTCCTGCACATGACTTGGGAGCCAGATCTAAGGCAGGTTTGGTTATGGGTATGGTTGGACTCGGTGATCTAGGAGGTCCTTTCCAACCATGAATATTCTGTGATTCTGTGAGACTATTAGACTCACACGGTGCATTGTGTGTCCCAGGCAAGGAGTTAACACAACCGGCCACAGACTTACACTGAGGAGTTAGCGGTACGTTCACCAAATGGAGCATTAGTTATATGAACCAACTGAAAGGAATCCTTTTTATGAAACTCACCTTTCACAGTTTTCTTGCATTTTTATTCATGATACTCTGCTGTTAGCTGTTTATTTCAGATGCCAGCCCCACTCACGGTGCTCCTTTGTGAATGAACAAGGTGAATCTGTTTCTTTTATTCCTTGTAAAAGTACAACTGAAGAAACAATCCGTGCCAAATACAGTGTTTTCCTGAGCTTCACCAAAGAACAGTAAATCCTTCATGTGAACTACTGGTCTCTGCACCAACTGGGCAAAACCAGGACCTTTAAAACTGTGCCTCAAGAAGGACCACAGGGTAGTCTGATGGTTCAGCAGTCTCTCTTATCACAAAGTTTTAGTAAACATCGATTGCCACATTACAGGTTACCAAAGGACACGGGCTGAAATCCAGTGCTGGCAAAATCTCTGCATCTCAGCTATCATAGCTCCACGATGCTCCCCATGAGACCATCGCTTCCGCCGTCCCCTCCATTCTTACTCTCTTCAGTGTTTGTCAGGGGACATGGATGTGTTGGGCAGCTACAGGCTCTGTATACACATTGTATCAGTGAGGTAACAACACATCCTTACCAAGTTCCTTTTAGAGAGTGTGCTATCACAGTTGAAGACCGTCAATTAAGCACCATGCTCACTCACTCCTCTCCTCCCTCAGTGGTATGGGAAGGAGAATCAGAAGAAAAACATAAAACTTCTTGTGTTGAGATAAGGACAGTTTAATACTATAACACAAGGAGAGAAGATGTAATAATAACAACCATACTAATAAAAGAATGTATAAAGTAAGTGATGCACAACACAATGGCTCACCACTCAGCCCATTGCTGAGCCGAGATCCCTCCTTCCCCAGACAGCTCCACCAGTTATATACTGAGCCTGACTTCATATGGTATTGAATATCACCTTGGCTGTTTGTGGACAGCTGTCCTGACTGCACCCACTCTCATCTTCTTCTGAAAATTAACTCTAATCCAGATCAACCCAAGATGTTATCCACCCCTTATTCTATACCATCTACCTCCTTCCCCTATAAATATACCCTATATCTTACATCTCTGAGACTCCTGAAACCAAATCTTTCTGGTTTTCCATGCTGTTTAGGACTCAGTAAGACAGGATAAAACCTTATTTCCTTAAGAAATACTTTTATATGATCTAAAGTAATCTGGGTCTTAAATTCACCTGTCACAAGAAGAAAAAACAAAATTATGTCATCATAGAATCATAGAGGAGGTTGGGTTGGAAGGGACCTTAAAGATGATTGAGTTCCAACAGCACTGCAATGGGCAGGGACATCTCCCACTAGACCAGGTTGCTCAAAGTCCCATCCAACCTGGCATTGAACACTTCCAGGGAGGGGTCATCCACAGATTCTCTGGGCAACCTGTGCCAGGGTCTCACCACCTTCAGAGTAAAGAATTTCTTCCTAAGAAGAAATCTTAGAATCTTATCTAATCTAAATCTACCCAGTTTCAGTTTGAAATCATTACCCCTCATCCTATCTCTACACTCCCTGATGAAGAGTCCCTCCCCAGCTTTCCTACAGTCCCCCTTAAGTACTGGAAGGCCACTATAAGGTGTCCCCAGAGCCTGCTCTTTTCTAGGATGAACAACCCCAACTCTGTCTGTCTGTCCTCACAGGTGAGGTGCTCCAGTCCCTTGACCATCTCAGGCAAGTCCATGTCCATCTTATACTGGGGGCCCCAGAGTTGAACACTGATTGCTATCCTACTGTCTGCAGTGTGCAAATTATCCAGAAAATGGATTGGCTTTTGTCTTAGCCTACATCTTGCTAGCATGCATTTGGAACTGGTTTCCTATGGGAAATGGCTTGATGAGTTTGTTAGGCACTTTAGAACTGTTTCCTCTGCTGTGTGAGCTGACTCCTGTCTCTATCTTTTCCCTTGGTTGAGACAAACTTTATTAAGCCATAAGGCACTCCTAAATTCTGAGATGAATATTATTATTCATGCAGGACAGCTGCATAATGGGGTGAGATAGATTCTATGCATGAAGTACAGTCAGGCCTGGAAGAGTATTTAGGGTTAAAGGATGGTTAAAAAGGAAGGAAGGGTATCTCAAACTAAAGCCATTCCTGTGGAAAGACAATACAGCCTTGCCATGAACAGAAAGGGGTCAGGAGAATCAGAAGCAGTGATTCCACAGGTATGCATCAGTGCAGCTCTACAGATGTCATTAGTGGTGCTGTTAAAATTCACACATGTTTTGGCCTGACCTAAGGTCTTAAATGACTTGCTTGAAAAGTAACCAAGAACAGGTCAAAATATTTCCAAGCAGCTTCTCTGGGCTGGCTAGGAAGCAAATAACCTGTACCTGAGCAATCAGCTGGCCCAAGTGGAGCATTTGGGGTAAGCCTATGGTATGGATGAATGCAGTTCCTTTCTCAGCACAGGGATCTTCACTGCTGCCTGTAGGAATGACTTTTCTCCTCTATTACCTGCTTCTGAGCTTTCTCTGGCAGCAGTGATGGCAGGATAGCAAGGTATGACTGTGTTCTCAATCGCAGGTCATTGTTCTGAATCTCCTCATCTTTGGTAACTGCTGAATTTTGTTCTGTTTTCATTCTCATTCCATCCTGAAGGGATTTGCTTTCCCTGCTGCAGCAGCTCACCATGTCAGTTTTTATCCTGGAGGGAATTTTTTAAATTTTTTTTTTCCCAACTGGTGCCAAATGAAAGGATCAGGACTTTGTGATGGGAGCTTGTTTAGACAAACTAATTCACACTTTTTTTTTTTTTTTTGGTATGTGTTCCCCTGGCTCTTGCAGGAGCAGGATCATCTTGTCTGGGTCAGCAGTGTTGGACAAGAATTGCGTGTTTCGCAGTAAAGACCATCTGTGTCAGTGGGAAGGGCTGAGGTGGTCTTTATCAGAGTACCTTGACCTGTCCTGAAAATGTAACTCCCAGTTCCCTCAGGCCAAGATGAGGGCACCAATCTCCACACAACAGGGTGAATCTGACATTTTCTGGTATCAGAGGTGATGCTCAGCATGAAGACAAATGTCAGTGTTGCTCCTCAATAAACTGTGGTAGCAGCTGGTGACCAACTATGTCCAACCATCACTGTGTGCCAAAGGCAACATCTCCCTGCAATGAGGAAATGTACATTGTTGTTCTGAAGCAGGAGTTCTGAAGGGGGGACATACAAGGTGACATTCACTGCACGGGGTGCAGCCAAAACTAGAATGACTGACAGACTCTGATTATCTCCTCCAGCCTCCTCAGAGCACTGCATTCTTTGCAGAAATGTGGCAGAAGGTCTGAAGGGATAACTGGGGCTCAGCTGGTTTAATTGCAATCATCCCCTATGAGGGGTGTGTTTGGAGCTTTTGGACAGCAACCTCCTTCTTCACAGAGCACTCTGCACCTTGTTCCACCTTCTGGGCTTAGTCCATAAACCAGTACTACCACAGTGAGGGATTTTCTCCTAATCAGCACTGATACTATGAAAATATTTTCCCTGCCAGGTCCTTCATGAGCCCATGGCTACCTCTTGCCTTGCAGCCATCAGGTTCAAACAGGAATGTCACTCCCATTTATGATTTGCTTTAACGAGGCTTGGCTGTTGCTTGCACATTGTTCTCTGCCCCTCATGATCTCTGGCCCACATCTCTGGAGAAGATCAGGCATAGCTGAAGCCTCTGGGTATGACACAGAAGCCCCTGGGATGAAATGCAGCAGTCTGTACTAGTACAAAGCTGAACTACATTGATTCATTGGTTCCCTCTGGCCCTGAAGCATGTGACAGTCTGAAGGAAGGAATCCAGACTGGATCTGAACAGTAACCATACCACTGCTGTTGACTTTTCCTACCTTGCAACAGGTCCTATGTCCTTTTTGTGTGAGTAAAACAAAGGAAAAACATGCAGGACCTTTCAGGAAGAACAGCTGAAATGTCCAAAGACATGTGCTCAAGGGTACATATGGAGTGAATGTAGAGGAGAACCTCAAGGGAGGTTGTCCTCCCTTTCTACTCTGCCCCGGTGAGGCCACCTCTAGAGCACTATGTCCAATTCTGGACTCCCCAGTTCAAGAGGGACAGGGAAATAAGAGTCCAATGGTGGCTACAAAGATGATGAAGGTACTGGAACAACTCTTATGAAGAAAGACTGAGCGTCCTAGGTCTGTTTAGTCTGAAGAAGAGAAGACTGAGAGTGAATCTTATAGATGTTTATAAATATCTAAAGTGTCAGTGCCAAGAGCATGAGGCCAGTCTCTTTTTAGTGGTGCCCAGCGATAGGGCAAACGGCAGTGGACACAAACTGGAGTACAGGAAATTCCATCTGAACAGAAGGAAAAAATTCTTTCCTGTGAGGGTGGTGGAGCTCTGGACCTGGGCTCTTTCTCTCTTTCTCCCTGCTCTCCAGGTCCTTAACTTTCCCATCAGATGCTTGCTGTCTGCAGGCAGAGAAAGGCAAAAAGGAGTTTGGAAGCAGGAGGCTTTATTTTTTCCCTAGGGACCTAGTACTCTGACTGTGCTGTCAGGTTATCTTCACACTAGACAGCCTGGCCTTTTTCTAACCCCTTGGGAGACACTGGGGCCTCCTCACCTCTTGGCTTGTCACAGAAAACATCTGCAGAAATACATCTTTCTTGAGATTTGCATGCAAGCTGGAACAAGCACCCTGTGGTTCAGGGAAGAGCGGCAGAGCCCTTTGTTGAGAAAATATCTCCATTCAGCCATGCAAAGTAGCCCCAAGGAGTGTCATACCTTTTCAGGAATGTGAAAGAAAGGCTCTGTCCTGCAAGCTAATACAAAGCCTGGGAAGGAGCTCGGCATTGCCTGTATTTTGTGAGTGTACCAAAACTCAAGGAGAGAGTGTTAGGAAGCAGAAAAGGATTTAGTTTAACTTTACAAGGAAGTTGATTCTGCACACATGGATGCTCACATGCACATTTGGGAGCACCAGGACACATAAGCCCAGGTGGTCTCAGCTGCACTTATGTGCAGCATGGTGGACAAAGGGAGTCAGCTACTGTGTCTTTCTAATGCCTCCCTGGTTTCTCTTGACTGGGGACGAAAAGGGTTTTTCTGGACAGTAGTTTAGACTCTGAGGGTAAAATTTATTACAATGTGATATTATGGTTTAGAATTTTGCTTCCTTCTCTCTCTGTAAGTCTTAAGCAAGATTGCTTTCTGTTGGCTGTGTTTCCTTGTTTTAAGCCTCTTGTGGATCTGCTTTCTTTGTTGGGATAACAGAAGAAGTGGCACACACATTGTAATGTGTGGCTGCCAGAGCTGCCAGAGGACAGGCTTTCTGCTGACAAGTCACCTGAGACATTGGTCTTTATGCAAGCAACACTTTTACTGTTGTCAGT
>JANHFX010004655.1:0-23292 GCA_027560015.1 Chloroceryle amazona
TGGGGGGGTGCGTGTGTGTGTGTGGGGGTGCGTGTGTGTGTGTGGGGGTGCGTGTGTGTGTGTGGGGGTGCGTGTGTGTGTTTGTGTGTGTGTGTGTGTTTGTGTGTGTGTGTGTTTGTGTGTGTGTGTGTTTGTGTGTGTGTGTGTTTGTGTTTGTTTTTTGGTGTTCTTTTGTTTTGTTTGTTTGTTTTTTTGGTTGTTTTTTTGTGTGTGTGTGTTACAGTTGGCACAGAGATCACGAAGGATGTTCAGTAGAGAACAGTAAAAATTATTCTGGCACCAAATTATTCTGTTATATTAAAATTAATGCTTAACTTTGTGTCATGTTAAGTGTGGGGAGGCCCTTCTGAAGTGGTTGTATGGGTGTTTAGGATAGTCTGGCCCACCTGCAGCATGAGACAGCAATGCAGAGTGATCTGCACTTGTGCACATCAGCTCCAAGTTGCAACAACCCTTGGTCAGCTGTTGTATAGTAAAGGGGCTGGTGGTAGGAGCCTGTTTCCATTGGGAGCTTGAGTCCTGGCTTTCGGGCTTATGCATGGAGATGTCCATGTGAGTTTCCTGGCACAAAAGAAGTGACCTTTTCTGGTGATGCTTCAAGGACTTTTTGTTTTCAGTCATGTAAATTGTGTGTGAGCTGTAGAACAAGATCAGCTGTGGTCTAAAGATGGAAAAATTAGAGTGAATGACTATTTTCTCTGTTAAGAAACAGGTGGTGGAAATGACACACCTAGCTATTTGTGGCTATTCAGAATTCTGCTGTTATCATCTGGTTTGCATTAGAAACTCTGAATGATACTGGGAGAAGAAGTGAATAGTAGAAACTGGCATGAAAGCTAACTACTTCTCCATTTTAAGGTAGAGATGAAAAGTCTGCTGACCTGTTTCATGCTTGCAAGCATAATTACAGCTTGAATAGTATCCTTATAGGAAACAGATTTTCAGCCTTGGGATACTTGGGATTGTAGAAGAGAGGTTTTCAGAATACAAAGAACATGCGCAAGCATTTTATTATTTTTTTTTTTAAAGAATATACAATAATTATTTATTAGTTTAAAAAGTTTGGAATAAATGAGATGGAGCAGTGAATCTAAAAACTCTCCTGCCCTGACCAATGGGTTGCTGTCTGCACTTCCATGTTCAGCTGTATGAGGGGAAGATGTTGAGACACAGCTTTCTTTTTTCCCAAAAGCTTTGAAGGGTGCTGTTCTTTATTTCTGAGTGGACTAGAAAAAGAGTATCACTCAGCATCAATTCTTGGCTGCCGTCTCTTTGAGTCTGTATGGAAATACTCTCCAGCTTCAGGGAACAGATATGCGAAATCCGTGAGATGAAGGCTGCAGTTTAACAAATGTAGTCAGTATTGTTTTGTACAGTTAGTAATTTCTGTTTTGATTATAAGTTCTTTGTTTGCAAAGTACAGAACATAATTTGTTACTAAACAAATTATAAGCTAATGTAGGCTTTATTTTTTTGCAACAAGGCATGTATGATGTTCTTCATTTTGGTATCAAATACCATCTGCGTTCTTTATAATAATACTGTAGTTTTGGCAGTTAGCACTACAGTGCTAGAGCTGTACCATATATGTTAATGATTTCTTTACTGGTTGGCATTGATATCTTGTTCCATGTTGTTAATTCTTAAATTTGAGGCTCTGTTGCTTACCTCTAAATTACTGATCCCTTATCCATGAAATATGTTTCAGTTTGTTTTGATACTATGTAGATGTAAGTTTAGAATATTTTAAACCCAGCACTGCTGTGTGTGTTGATTTATTTATTTATTTATTTATTAAAATACAACACAACCTACACGAGATAGTACAGCTTCTTCCAGTGAAGATGTGTCTCCTGCAGTGTCTCCTGCACTGTCTTTCTGGGAGTTACCTCTCCTTGAATAATTACTGTGGGTTCATACTTTGCAATAGTTATGCGCATAACTTCTGGATGAATTGGCTTATTGTGCAGTCAGAGTCCTTTCCTGGACTTATCTGACAGAGTGTGTTTAGCTTTTGAACAAGAAGAGGATGTATTGCCGAGTATTTACTGATTGCTTCCTCTGACCAATAAGGATGTGATACTGACTATGGAGAAAGACTGACTGTCATCTCTGTTCTGCTCTGACTTCACTATAAAGCCAGTTGGAGATAAATGTATTAGCATAATTCAGCCCTCTTTCTAATTCTTCTCAACTGGTCAGAAAAGTAGAGGAAGATGATTCTGCAGGAAAGTATCTGAATTATTCACTTGCACTACTATAACATTGAGGATGATGGCAATTTAAGCATGCTGCGTTGAATGGAGTATGATACTAAAAAAACCACAACCTAACCAGCCCAAAAAAGCCTACCCCCCCACCCCCAAAACAAAATAAACAACAATAAAACAAACCAAAACCAAACAACCAAAAAAAAACCCACACCACAAAACCCAAAGAACTTTGTATGATCAGAAGCACAGAGGTACTATTTTTTTTTTTTCCTTGGTGTCCTATCTGCCTCTCCTTACCATGTTTTGATTGTGCCCACACAACACTTAAAGGCACAATAACTGTGTTCTGTTTATGATCCAAGCTGGTTGGCTGGGAGCTGGCTCCCATCTGAAATCAATGCAACTTTTCAGTTCAGTGCAATGCCAGACTTAAGTTAACACAACTCTTCTGTGTCTACAAGTCTAATTTTTGCCATGGTCTTGGTGGACAGATTGGAGATCATAGGGTTCAAACCATTCTGCAAAAAATGACATAGCTATGCTCTTTGTCATATATGTCTTTTGTTTCTTTGGCAAACAATGAGCTGGGATTCTGAGTTAGAAAGACTGTTTGCCTTTTCTCTACTACCTACATGCCCAAATCTACTGGCTCTTTGGAACTCTGTGTTCAGATGGGAGATGCTGGAAAAGGACAGAGCAGCAGGCAACAGGCTGGTGAGTGAAACTCAAGCAGCTTCCAACACTGGCTGATGAGCCCAAGCAAATAACACAACTGAGTCCAAGCATCAAGTGATAGACCAGTAGTGGCTGAGTAACAGGGAATGGAAGTAGGAATTTGCAGTACTTCTGGTCAGCCTGAGCTCTGCAAGGACCACTATTCAAACTTGTTTTCCTGCCCTCCATAAAACTTTCAGATCTGTCATTTGGCTGTAGTTTCCATGTTTATCACAAAGAACTAACTACTCATTGCAATAACTTAACTGGTGGCGTGCCACAAAATTCCTCTGACCCTTCATATGAGATAGCAAAAGAAGCTGAAGTGACATTTTTACACCCCTCTAAGGGAGTCGTGATGTTCTTGAGAATACAAGCAAAATTTTTTTTTTATCAGTAACACTATTTCTCTGCTGGTTTCAGAAGCTTGGAAGTGGTCTTTATCAGAAATGAAAGGTCAGTCCTTTTGAAAGAAGGGGCGATGAAGTCAGAAGGGTACAGGAATGAATCAGATCTGCTTGCTATCAAGTAGATTCTGTGTTCCCTGGATAATCGGAAACCTTGGCTGTTGCTTTGTCATTTAGAAAAGCTATCAAGTGTTTACAGCTATAGAGGAGAGAAGGTTCCCCCCACCCCCCCCGATGCCTCTAGATAGCTCTGGTAATTTCTACATGTCTGTTAGCTGGTGCTGAAAACTGTACATCAATGGGTAATGTTTTCTGCAGCAAGCAATTCTGATCCAAGTTGCAAGATTAAAATGTGACCTGGTCCTTTTTATCACTAGACCTTAATTTTCATATTTGAAAAAATTTGATTAAAGGGCTTGACCTGGTCAGCTGTTAAAATGTAGTTTTTTAACACTTGCTGTAAAGCCTGGTGACAGTTTCTTTTTCTAAACGTGCAAGGCTGTACCTTATAGCCCCCTGCTCTCCCGCCCTGTCAGGACATATGACTTTTCCAGCACATGGTTGGATTGGCAGGTGGGATTGCAGTGCCTGCACTGTGTCTCTTGATTCCACAAGAGTCTACTGTCTACCAAAGTTGGTGTTGACCATGAGTTTCATTATCTAAAAATCTCTTTTTTAGGCAGGTGACTACAACCTTAGCACCTTTAATCTTGGGTTTTGAAAGGTGTGTTGTTGCTGTTGCTAGTTATTTTAAATAAATCCTTACCTGAGATGAGAGGTTGGTATCTCATCATTCTTTTAATTGGGTACCTAAATGTAACAGTTTAATTACTTGAGCCTACATTTATTTATTTATAATTTTCACATTCATTTTAACTTCTTAATTTCTCTTTTATCGTTGTTGTGGAAGGAGGAATAGAACTGATGTGTATTCAGAGTCAGCCTCTTGTTTATCTTTGGTTCATAACTGTGTGCCTAAGAAACTGAGGGAGTTTCATATTTAGCAGTTTGTTCTGCTAGGTCGGAATGTCTGATGTTAGCTATGATGATTGCATGTATAACTTCCTCCTGCCCTTCACATCAAGGGAGATGATGAGCTATGGATTTGGATCTTTCAGCTTTAATAGGGATTGTGTGAGAGGGTGAGGAAATAGGAAAACAGGAAGGAAGAGGGAATCTTCTTTCATCTTTGTGACGAATTTTTTTCAAATGTTTGTGTATATAGCAGTACCAACATCATGTTATCAGTGATCCTGATGTTCCTGCTCTTTTATAACCGAAGTTTTAAATTTTGGATTCAATCTTCTTTAGAAGTTCTTGCGGATGAAAGAGTTATTAATCTTCTAGAATCTGATGATTTTTTAATTTGTTCTGTATCTTAGATGTAATCACTACTGACATCTGTTACAAGCCTATAGAACTTGGTATGTCTCTTTTATTGGAGATTATGGAATGCATTTTATGGGTGGGGAAGAGAAGCAGCAGCAGAGTGTGCCTTTTGCCTGCCACCTGGAAGGTGGAAATATGGGCTCTTCCCATATTTGGAGGACCTCATTGCTTAACATTATTCACCTGATATTTTACTGTACGATAGACACAGGGCTCTGTGACTATTCATCTACTGGTTTTAATAATTACAGGGCAAATACCTCATTCTGATTTGGAAGACTTCTTCAGAAATTGACAGTTAGGGGAGGGATGTTCCTTCCCATCTGTCTGCTGAACGCTTTTCCTCACACATGTGTCTCGCACCGACTTTGCCAGCTTTGGTGCTGGATTGGAATGGACCTTACTATTGCAGACCTGGATTTTCTCAGTCTGCCTATGATGTTTCAGTTTTGTATTTACTTTCCAAGCTACTTGGTCAGTGTCAGGTTTTGCTTCAAAAAATTCAGTCTGAATTTCTGTTCAAGACACGTAAGTTACATTTATACAGTCTCTAGTCTCCTCTCTAAGCTTTACAAGAAGCTTTATAATTTGCAGATTTCCTTAGATAATTTTATTCTTTATATCATTTCTGTTATTGTTGTTGTTATTGATATTTTGTACCCAATTTTAAGCACTGTTAAGAGCAAAGGACAACATACATAGAATATTTATGTGACACAGTTGTACAGAATATATGCAGTTGGTGATTGTGGCTACAAAATGAAAACAGGAAAATGTGAAAAGAAAGAGTAGGTAATTAAGGATTGCTATAAAGAACACTGACAGGAAAGGTATCTTATCAGGATGGAAAATCATACATAAGTATAGAGAAGGTTTTAAGGAGGTTTTTGGAATATATGCAGAGTGAACATGAACATCTGTTCTATGCCAGAGGAATGTCTTCCCGGTGCTAGGTAATTTTTTGTCACCCTGAAGGATATTTATTTATTTATTTTAAATCATCTTAATGTAGATAAGGTTCAAAAAAGCCACATAAACCTCTTGACTACTTTGTTTTCAGTCTATTTTTTTTTTTGACTCTGCATATTGACAGCCCCATGTTACCTTGTTTTTGACACCCTGATGTTTTCTAGACGTGATTGAGCTAATAGTAAATTTAGGCTTACTGCTAGATTTAGGATCAAAGAAGTTTACAAGAGGCCAGTTTTCCAACATTACAGGTGACTCTTGTGAAACTCTGTTCTTTTTTCCTCACTTCTGTGTCTCTGCAAAAAAATGTATAAATCCCACATTTATTGTGTCTTTTTTAATCCATTGTGCATTAGAAGAAAGGCAGTGTGTATTTGTGTGAAAACCATGTGATATGAATCATTATCAATGTTTAGAACTATAGTGCAGACCACCTTTACTTGAGTTATTAGAGTACATTAGAGGGAATTGATATGCTGCTCTGTGAACCGGCTTTGGGATACACCCGAACACAGCCAATGAATTTCAGTTTTGGTTTTTTTTTTTTTCTAAGGGGAGGCAGGGTGGAG
This sequence comes from Chloroceryle amazona, assembly GCA_027560015.1. Classification (NCBI taxonomy): domain Eukaryota; kingdom Metazoa; phylum Chordata; class Aves; order Coraciiformes; family Cerylidae; genus Chloroceryle; species Chloroceryle amazona. The sequence continues at coordinate 6,262 of JANHFX010004655.1, forward strand.
TCTGGAAACCATTATAGAGGTGAAGACTTGGTAGGACTGCTTCTGTGGACAGGGACACCTTCCACTAGATCAGGTTTCTCAAAGCTATATTCAGCCTGGCCTTGAACACTTCCAGGGAGGGGGCATCCACAAATTCTCTGGGCAACCTGTTCCAGTGCCTCACCACCCTTGCCCAATTTAAATCTTTCAGTTTAAAACCACTGCCCCTTGTCCTGTCACTACAGGACTTGGTAAAAAGTTTTTACCTGTCTTTATTATAAGCCCCCTTTATATACTGAAAGGCCAAAATGTTGACTTCCAGTTCAGCATCTATATGGGTTTTGCTATCTGGGTCACAGATAGTGTATTTTTGTTTTTTGGCAATACAGACCTGCAAGTATATTCTATCTCTGCTGCTTATTCAGCTTGTCCCAGTCTTGCTTGTCCCCTGCCACTGCCTTGTTTTTTTCTCACCTAGCCAGCTCATCCTGCCTTTGTAGGCTTTCTGTGCCATGTCTGCTCTCTCTGCTGTTGAGTTCTGACCTGCCCTCTTGAAGACTTTCTGTCCTGTCTCCTCACAGACCTTCCCTCCCTTCTGCCCCAACTAATCCTAAACTCATTACCCTGGGTAATATCTCTTTTTTTTATTTCATTTTCCTGTAGTAATGTAGTGTCCTTCAGTTGTTGTTCGCTTGTTTTTGTCGTCTCGTCTGCCAATCCTCCACCCCAGCCAACCTTTCAATTTCTTTTCCGTTCCGTTTCTGGTTCTCAAAGTTCATTTTGTCTTCCTCCTCCCCTTCCTTTTATTTCAGGCCTAACAGACCAGAAGATCCTGGTGATGATTATTCTCCCTACTGCCTTGTGTTTTCCCTCCTGAGCCTTATGGGACTGTGATGGTCTCTTCAGCCAGCCAGAAGAATCTGAATTTAATGAACCCCATCTTGCAGGGGTAGGTAGTTCTCTGCTCATGCCTTTTTTTTCAGCAGATGTTGCCTCAAATGAACCATTTCCCTTCCTCTTTTCCTTTCTCACCAAGCAGCTTCTTTCTCACCTTGGGTATCTCGAGAGAGTCACTGCTAGTGCAGGAGAATCTCTGCTGCCCACTCTGTCCTCTCAATTTCATCCCCAAGGCAGCTGGTCTTGCTTCTGCTTGTTATCACCTGAGGGAGAGGGCTCTGCAGTGTCCATGTTTAAGCAGGCTGGCCAACTCTTGGTGTTGAAGGATGTGATTTATAATGTATTTGTCTCATAGTGTTTGACTATGGCCTAAAGAGAGAAGTAAATGGAGAAAGCACAGACCTTAGCCGAAATAAAATATACTTTTGTTCTCCAAGAATACTGTGTTCATGATCCAGGGCAATTCAGCTAAAAGGATATGGAAAGTTTCAGAAATAAAATGTGGCATTTAATGGTTATACTTCATATTTTCTGAAGCAGTAGTTAGATCACACCCTTTCACCTTTTGACAGGCGAAGCAGCTGGGGCTGAGAGTGTTAGAAGGGCTGGTCTATAAGAGCAAAATATCTCAGTCAGTAGGGACAGGCAGTATTTGTTCCAAGAGCTGGGCCATACACCTGGTGGATGATACCTTTTCCAAAGGAACCAAAGTTTGGCTGGAAAAGACTTCATTCCACCCTATGGAGTGAATGTTTTGTACTGACAGGGGAAAAAAGTCAACATGATAAATATCACTCTAGGTCACTTTGGACATTTTTGCTTTCACCAGCAGATGATGAGGGATCAGCTTGTAGTGTAAGGACTGGAACATAGCCAGGACTGTGGAGATTGCTAGACAAGTTACATATGTAACTGAAATGAGCCTGATGTTGCTTTTTTTTTGATCCTTATCCACAGCAGAGCAAAGGTGACATACTTTCTGTTAATAATGCACTGTAGCAGTAGTATTTGAAGGAGATAAATACAATTTTTGCTCCTATCCCGTAACACATACAATGCAAGATGTCAAAATACGTGACTGGTGGAAATGGCAGAAAGTCTTTGTGAAGAATGTCAATAGGTTTTCTGTTTTCTCATTCCCAGTTAAAAGTTACTCATAATACTCCAAACAGAAAGTGCTGTAAATGGTTGCAATATTTCTGTGTGTTTACTAGAGAACTAGATGATAGTATCTGTTTAATAACTTTGAGACAACATTCAATCATAGGTGCTGAAGTTTAGCCCTGTAACTAATGTGTAAGATGATGACCTCTGGCTTGTACTTCAGAACAGGGGAAACTGAAATAGCAGAACTGTAAAAATATTGCGTCAGTCCATATTTGCCTTTACACAAACATACTGAAGTTGGACAGTGATGTAGATGTTTGGCTCTAGGTGGTGTCTCTTAATTATGTGGAAATAGATTTTGCTTTTCCTTCTCCAGCCTTACTTAAGATGCAGCCTGATAAGATGCACCCAAGATTATCTCTGTGCTTGCTGCCACTGTGAGGGCAATCCTAGTTCTGGCCATGTGGTCCTCTATTGAAGAGATTTGTTTTTCTGGTGACCCCACTCACCCAGAAATGAGAACAGTTTTCTGTTGTTCAGAGGAATGAACTGGCTTGCAAAGCATCACAGTGAACTCTGAGGGGTGGACAAAGCAAGGGTGAAAGGGGAACAGGTCCATCCATTCAGGCAGCAGCAAGCTCTTCACTTAGGTCAGCCACCTTGGTTCACTGTCTAGCAAACTTAAGTGGAATTCAGAGCAGCAATAAGAAGAGCTTCGTGCGTTATCCTGCATCTGTTGCCAAAGGCAGTGGGAGTGTCTCAGAGAAGAGTCTTCCCAATGGTATAGTGTGAGCAAGACCCTGTATGTTCTGTAAACTTGGTCTAGGCAGTAAACTTGGTCTAGTCAGTGACTGAACTGTTCAGCTGAAAGTTCTGTGAACTGCTCAGTCTGCAATTGCTATGAGAGACTGCAGACAGACTGGGTGAAAACGGGATCTTACTGTGTGAGGTGTCATATGGCCTTGGTAGTTGGCAGTGCCATCTCACTGGCTCCAGCAGCTCTGCTGGTGTAGACCATGGGCAGGATGGGATTGGGCATAAGGGAGGGGAGGCAGAAGTGAGGAGGGAGAGAAAGGAGAGGGAGAAACATGTAGGGAGAAGGGGAGAAGTAAAGAAAATGGTGAAGAAGAGAATATGGAGTAGAAGACCACCTCTTGCATGGTTTTTATGTTGCCTTAATATTTTATAAAGACAATATGATAAAAAACAAATTATAAGGGAAAATAATAAATTATTCAGATTCTCAAAACTCTCTTGTCTGCTTGCCTTGCACTACAGCGCCTGAAGGGTTCTCCTTCATATTTCATTTAAAACGTTTTGATTGTTTCGTGGTACGCGCCTCCTTGGTGTGAGGTGGTGGTGAGAGTCCCACTAGCTGTGGGACAGCACTAGTCACACTAGCTGCCAGGAGCACCCCACTTCACTTTCCTGTCCCTTCTGGGGTTGGTTTGTACATCCACTGCCTGTAACAGGGAACATCCCATGCACTCACAGACTGAAGAGTATTGCAGCATGCAGGTGGTGTGAGGTGTGAAGCTGAGGGGAGAGGTATGTGGTTTTAAACACAGTAATACAGTCTGTACTACTCTGACCTGAATGGAGATTTCAGCTGATACTGGCTTTGGGGGGAACCGTTTTTCATGGAAGCCACCTGGGAGGGCTGTGTCTACATTACTGTTAGAGTCCTGGGCTGCTTAGCTGAAGCAAATCTCTTGGTTATTCCTGTTTGAGCTTGGATTTTGAAGAAAACTTAGATCACAGAAATTGGATTAATTTCTGGTAAAACTAAACAAAAAGATGCTATCTACAAATGGATGTTCACTCCAGGGGACTAGACTAGAAACAAAATGAAGTGAAACACTGCAAAATGTATATGGTGTAGTTATGATCATTGTGTCCTTCACCACCAAGGAAAAATTTTATCCAGGAAAAGAAGTCTTTGGATATTTCTTGTTGGCATATTCATTTTCAGTGGCTTGGTGTCTTTCCCATTTCAAGGTTATGTGGCTATAGCTAAAGATGAGTTGTAGGTGAGCCTTAGGCTGGGGAACAAGTCTGTGGAAAGGTCTTGCGTTTGAGGAGATCCATTTCTGTGTGAAATGCTGATTCCAGTGGATCCGTGGGGATCAGCAGCTTTCTGCAACCTGAGCTGGATGCTAAGGTGATTGAGTCCTGTGCCAGATAGTGACAGTGTTGCCATATCAGCCTGTGTTTTTGCCAGCGTTACAGTTTTGACTTATGTTTCTACAATTATTAGTCACATTTGAGCCAACTGCTTTTGCACCAGATGGTGAAAGTGATCAGGCTACAACTCTGCCTTGTCTGAAAGTTCTCAGCATCCAACAGTGCTTGCCAAAAATGTAATCCACTTACTACTGAGCACTTCTGGAGGTTTGGCTGCTTTATAAAGGTACTTTAATGAGAGTAAAGTTCCAAAAAATGTAATTGGAATTTTATCTGTGTGTACTATATCATATGAACTTGCTGTACAGATGAATTTGATCTGTAGATGCATTATGGAAACTCTGTCAGATCTTCAGAGCATGCAAAAGCACATAGACAACCTGGCCTTAGTTTCATTGATTTATGCACATACCTTTTTTTTTCTTTTTCTTCTTTCTGTATTTTATTCTGAATCCAGAAAACATGTAGAAAGAACAGAAAAAAAAATGTTCATGGTTGAAATGCATTCAGTCTTTAGAGTGCTTAAATGAGTGGACTGCAAAAAAGTTAATTTGATTGTTGTCCAACCTCCTTCCTCAAATAATTGACAGAATGAGTCTAGGTATTTTCTTATGTCATGGCTGACTGCAATAGGGAAGGCAATGTACAGTGCTGCAAACAGTGCTGTAGTGCATCGTATCAAAGCTGTGAAATAATCTGGTTAGTTTAAAATTCCTTGTAGATTGCCCCTTGGCATATGCCTTTACTGGAAGTAAATGGAAGAGGCTGCCCAGAGAGGTTGTGGAGTCTCCTTCTTTAGAGACTTTCAAGACCCACCTGGATTTGTTCCTGTGCTGGCAAGGGGTTTGGACTGGATGATCTCCAGAGGTCCCTTCCAACCCCTATAATTCTATGATTTTAGTAATTCCTGGCATTCCATATGTGTGATGTCATTTTGGGTTGGGTGATGTGTTTTAGTCTAATGACAAACAAAGAGCAATCCCATCTGTATTTGATTATAGCAAGGAAGGTATAGAGGAAGCAATTCTTTGCTCTGGACTGAAGGGTCAGTCACTTTGAGGTGTTCTTTGCCTACATTTAGGAGAAGCAAAAGCTTCCATTTCCTTTTTAATAATAATTTTTTACAAAATATAAGTCTTTGAGAATGGATCTCAACTTGTAAATTTGTGTGCCCAGGACAACTTTCTCCCGCTGAAGTCAAATGACTCAAGACACCCTGCCCTGATACCGTTAAACTTTCTAGCTTTCAGAAATGAGACTGTATACATGGAATATTTTCTGGACAGTACTGGCTCCTGGAGAATGTGTAGTAGGTGTTGGGATGAATGCTAGCTACCTCTGATGCAAGCTGTGCTGGGGGTCATTCTGACAAACATTATGGGTAATTAAATTTCCAGTGCCTGGGATATTTATTGCTGCAATTTAATCAGCTTGTTCAGATGTAGCCTTGGTGGCTTCTAATAGAATGCATAAACTTGGGTAAAATGTTGAGGACAAATAATAATAATTGTATTCTGATGGCAATAAAATTGCAAGTTGTACTGATGGTGCTTTCATATATGAGGTGCTACTTGTGGATGAGTTAATTTGTGCCCCGTGCTGACCTTTTATGTGTCTATTTTTAAGTCTGTTTTAAAATATATTGGACTGGTGTGTGCAAGTGTGACTTTGCAAAATCTTCTGATGGAACCGGGTTCAAGGTGTGACTGAATTCTCTGCCAGGTGTTGGTGGTGCTTTTAAATTAAACAATGCTGTAGCCTGTTGTCAGACCAGCATAATTCTAAATAACTAATCAGGAGATGTACACTGTGTATTTACCCAAGCTAATCTTCTGTATATGTTTCACAGGATTGTTTAACCCCTTTGTGTGAAAGATAAAATTCAGCTTATTTTTATTATTTATTGAAGTAATGAAAAGCCATGATCAAATCTGCAGTGTGTCAACTCGGCTACAGTAGTGGTAGCTTTGTGGGCAAAATGCTTTTTAGAGCTGCTGTCCTGTTAGGAGCTGCAGGGAGGCTGTCCTGGAGATGCTTATAGATTTCTGAATTAGGCATTGCTTCTAGGCTTCCCTTTAATCTGTCAAGAAGACTGTGAAGAAGTTTTAAGTGTGTGCACCTTTTGGGAATGGAGTATGTAGCAGGCTCTAGAGAGGCAGGCTGAAGATACTCCCTTGTCAGAAGGAGTGATGTAAAAGGTGAGGACTGTTGTGTTTGCCTCCTTACAGCAGCAGGATAAGATGTCAGAACAACTTGGGGTGCAGTCATCAGCTCTGTTTAGAAGAGCACATTTTCTACTCTGATGAACTGGCTATGGCCTCTGTTACCTGTTGAAGAACTAGGGAGAAGAAAGTTAATGGTGCTCTTAGTTGTACTCTGACACTGTGATTCACTTTTCACGTTGTCTTTTGAGCTGCTTTGGAACAGTTTCCACAACAGCATTTAAAGATACATTTGATTAAGGCTTCTATAAAAAGAAAAAAGTGTGCTGTAACAAATTTCTCTGCTTAATTGAGCAAAATTCAAGCAGGTATGCAATAATATATTGAATTTTTATCTCCAGTGAGTCTGTCTGAAGGACGGTTATGGGGATAGAATACTGTCACTAAGCTCTGCCTCTGGGGAACACAGTTGCACATTTTGGAGCTGTCTCCAGGCCACCCTTGCAATCAATATTTACTGTAATTACAAATGAAATGAGGGAGTCTTAAAGTGGCGGGTGCATTTAATAACATATTATAACAACATACCAATGAATTGAGGATTAATCAAAACTTCTTAAACTGGTGCTGAATTGATTTAATGATTTGCATTTGGCTTAGTGTTTTATGCCTGTTGACAATAATTTGCTTAAAGAATTGCGTTGCAATTTCCTCTTAATTGCACATGGTGTACTTCAGGGTGACAGTGAAGATATTAAAATATGAGTAACAGATGTGATGTTTGCTAACGGACTATCATATCCCATATATTTTCCTCATCTCTTTTATTTATCTGCAGATGAAGCCTTCGCGTTTTAAAAAGCTAAAATTCACTTCTTCCTATGAGGTTTCTGTTTTTTTCCCAGAGGGCTGAACAGGTCGTCTTTGCCTCATAAATCAACAAGTGAAGAATAGCCAAGTTTAATGGCTATGTACCATAACATTATTGTTACTGTAGGATTATTAAGTCTTAATCTGGCCTTCAGAAATTTTAGGTGCTCGACACAGCGTTTGGTGTGTGAGCTGAAGATGCCTGGAGGCAATAGATGCTTCTGCATTCATGTCAGTGGTCTCTGGAGGGAAATCCTTTATAGCTATACTCTGACATGGATTCCAAATGTGGTGAGGTAAACATGCTCTTGCCCTAGGTTAACTCTAAGGAAATTCTGTTTCCACAGACATGTCTCTTCTTATATTGACCTGGAATGACAGCGTGTGCAGACCTGTGTGTTCTTTATCCTGATAGTGCATTGCTGCTGACACCCTTGCTCTGTCTTCTCTTAGATGCTTTGCAGACACTGTCTCTTCTTTGTGCTATGGGGTGATACAGCACTTGAAGGAAGCCAGAGTTCTTGAGGTTTCGCTAAGACCACATACTAATTTTGGAGACCCAGTGATGGGGAGATACTAAGCATGCTTCCCAGCTATTTGTCTTGCAGCCTCTTACCCTTTCCATCAAGAAGATTAGTGCCTTGGTTAAAGGCTTGAAAAAAATTACTACTTTAACTCATTGCTAAATCAGCTTGAATTAGATTTCTTCCAAGACAAATTACATGTCCTTGTTCAGGAGCAGGTATGACAAACTCGAGATTTAGTAGGTTTTTCCCTGCTTATGTAAATTAAGCAAAGAAAAAACCCCAACCCTAACACCCTTCCCAATGAACTATTACAAATGTATTAAAAATGTACTTTGTGTTTCTACCAATAACTGTTGTGTCACATTTACTTCTTTGCTCACCTCTTTAATTCCTATTAATTCCTATGACATAATCCTGTTTTTCTGATTTATTCCTTCCAAATTTTACTCACCTTGACCAATTTCTTTACCAAACCTTAATGCTCCCTTATGACTCCATACAATACATATTGCATAAAAAAGGATAGGTTGATTCTATATCAGCAGGTACTAGAAAAATAGATTTATGCAATAGTTGTCAGGAAACTTTCACCAAAGAGACAGTTGCTACCCCTGCAAATAGAGAATAATGACGTGTTACTTTTTCATTGCAGTGATCTTCCACATAATCTGACCTGAGGTGGATAGGACCACTCTATGCAGAGACTAATATCCTGGCTCAGAACAGTTCAATGTAATCACAGATTGATTACTGTGGATCCCTTCCCACCTATTGTAGAACAATTTAACATGCTAGTTGTTAGAATTGGGCAGATGCACAGGATATGAATTACTTCCACTCCTGGTCTTTGTGAGTATTAGGGCAGCTCAGGCTTTGTGCCTGGGTACCTGTAGGTGCTAGTTTGTAACTACTGTTTGGAAATCACAATGCGTCTATTGGATCATATTGACCAATTTCATTGTGTTTAATGGGATACATTGCAAGCCTTAGGACAGACTGGTGTTTAATATCAGTTTATCTACCTGCATGATCTCTGTCTACCCTATGTACCTTAAGACTGGTGTAGTTGTGCAGAAAGATGGAAAGGTGTGATTTGTTACCCTCAGAGTTTTGCAAGGAGAAGCCTAGCAAAGGAAGAGCATTAAAATGGAACCTAAACTCTTTGGCTTTCTCTGGCTCATGTCACTGTTCTGCAGTAACCTAGAGTGTAACAGAGAGCGTAACCTCCCAGGGGAGGCTGTGGAGTCTCCATCCTTGTAGATACTCAAAAGCTGTCTGGAAATGGTCTGGGACAGCTGGCTTTAGGTGACCCTGCTAAGTAGGGGACTGGACCAGATTACCTCCAGAGGTCCCTGCCAACTTCAGCCCTTTTGTGATCTTGTGATATCTTTTTCCAGTGTTCTTGCCTTGTAAGTAGAAGCGGTAAAGTTGCTGTACTGGAAAGACACTTAATGTAGACATCACCTGTAATAACTTTGCTCATGGTATGATGTACTGTATCTTTTCTGTCTGTATTGCACTGCATTTTTTTTCCTGGCAAGGATTGAGGCACAGAGTGAGGACACTGTGTGGAAACATTTTGTCTGTCTGTATATTCACTGAGATGAGATTTAATAGCGCTTCTTGTACTGACAGGTTGGAATTTTTGTGACCACTGAGATCCAAGAGAGCTTAATAAACAAAAATACAAAGGTGCCTAAAGGGGAGAGATATTGAGGAATTCTTATTCTGTGTGTGTTCATTGTACTTCTGGTGGTGAAAAAAGCATTTCTGGAATTACTGGAGTGTGTTTTTTTGACAGCTGTGTGACAAGTGTCATCTATTAATGTGAAAAACAATAGCTTTTTTTTTATAGCTGATAATACTGTTCTAAAAACAAGCTTGCTAACTTCTCTCTAAATAAACAAATAATTAGAAACAGAAATACCTGTTTAGTAGTTTTCATTTTGACTAAATCCACAAATTTTGGCTTCATTTAAATGAAGTGCTTTTCAGCCCTATCTTTCCGCACAGGATAAAATTCAGTAGCTGAGCCTTACCGAAGTGAACTGTTGCTAGTTCCTGCCTTTGGTATCGTCCTTAAGGTCCTAAGTAAAGTTGGTCCTGAACTGACTTGCTGTTTTTGGAAATCAACAATGAAAATAAAAACACAGATAGTATTTAAGATGAGACCTTAAAATAGAATTTATTGTAGAAGCAAACTGTCCTTGACAGTGCAGCTACTTTTCTCATAAAACTGTCTGTGGATTTCCCCAGGTGTCGGGGATGGAGGAGTTGTGAAAATTTAATGTTTGTGTCCTTAATACCTGGGTGGGTGTAAAGGTGTCTCGAAAAATAATGAGAGGGGCCACAGTGCTTCGCTCCACCCCCTTTCTAGCTTGTTAGCACAGGGCCTTACCCACATCTGCATGTTATATCCAACTGCTTAAATGACTTCAGGATAGCTCACAAAGACATGCGAGGAAGGGACCTGACTGCACGCACTTCCTAGGTGCTTTTTCCTTGATTGTGATGCCTGTTGCTTTGTTTCTTTAATCAGTCTCTGGTTTGTGCTGCATAAAACAGTCACTTGTTTGTTGTTTTACGGACTGCTCTGCCCAGTGCAATCTCATGGCATGATAAGCATGGAGCTTGACACTGAGCAAGAGACTTGTGTAGCCATTTGAAAGCATTGTGTTGACTGTGCAATATCACACAGATGAAAAGTGTATATTAACCCCCAAAATGTACAAAATACCCTAAAATGAGAATTGTCATGTTACATTCAAAGTAGTAACATGTACATTCTTCCTAACTTTGAAGGGCTAAAAAGTAGAAAAGGTTGAGCTTAAGGCTTTCATGAAGCATGTTAGTGAAACAGATGAAAATATCAGTAATTTCAAAATAACCAGAAATGACCTGCCTAGTATAAAGGTTCAGCATTTTCTTCTGCATGCATATTTTTTATTCACTATTAATTATTAACTTAAAAGTTTATCTGTGCTTTTAAAGTGTATCTTGAGGGTTTATGACTTAAGGAATAGGAATATAGGTTTTCCAAATAATAAAAAAATAAAAAGAATTAAGGCAAATGTTCAGATAAGAGATGAGTATTTAAATTTAGCTTTGATTGTGTTACTACTGTCTCAGACCTGTGGCATAGTTCCTTTATGTAATACATTACTTTGTCTAATCTGTTTAGTTGTTATGCCCTCTCTAATCATACTATTTGAGCACCAGTAGATAAGCATGCATTAATAAAATGAAAACTCATGTAAAGATGATTCTCAGTAGTAGTTATAGTAATAGTTCAGTAATAGTGAGTAATGCTGAGGTGCCAAATACAAGTTCTGTAGGTACTAAGTCTTGGGTAGGACCATGGTCTAGCAGGGAAGTGTGACTGATATGCACACAGATGTTCCCAGGCTAGTTTTCATATATCAGTTTCAGGGGCTGATAGATTGGAAACATTGGTGACTTGAGATTCACCCCTACTTTAGATTTGTAGAGATGTGATCAAGCTCACACCTCTCTAGCTATTGATACTATGCTAACCAACACAGAGCTAACTAAATTGGTATGTCTGCAACATAGATAAACTTTGAAAAGAAAATTCAGTGAAATGCTGCCCTAACCAAGTTGACCATCAGCTTCTACTGGCAAATGGTTTGCAGCCGCATATGAAAAGGAGAAAGAAGCATTTTTTTTCTGACCTATTTACAAGAAGTACCATGGTAACCATAGCCACAGAATAGTGTGGGCATTTCCTTGTGCAAACAAGCCCTGCCCTCTGAAGAGGATAAGCATGCAGCCTTTTGCTACCTTTACTGAGAATTTGGCTGTAGAGTGTTGCAGATAAGGAACTCCTACACCTTACATTTACCTTATGAATTCTAACTCCTTTATAGCTTAATTTAAGGGTATTTAGGGAATGAGGAATGGCAGCTGTCGCTTTTTAATTCAAACTGAAGTGATTCCTCTACTGCTTGTTAATTGTGTATGTTCACATAAAGAGACCAGAAAGACAATGTTGACAGGAGCTTGAAACAGCCTTACTTATACCCAGTTATAGGTAGTGAATGTACAAATGAGATGAAGAGGACTGAGTCAATGATTAAAATAATTCACCTTAAAAACCAATATATTGAAGGAGCTTGTTTTATAGCATAGGGTTAAACTTTTGTGTTCCCAGCTGGTGGCATTTTGGGCCTAAACTAGTTTTACGTTTCACTCAACATAAAAATTTATTCTTTTCCTGGTGCACAAAATACTTGTGTGCCCACTCTGTGGCTTATGAGAGTCACTTGACCAGAAACTTGTATTTTGTCCACTACTTATCTGTAAAAAGAGTATCTTTCAACATTACTTATTTTGAGGAAATTTAATGAGATTAGTAGGAAAATATTTCTAAAAATTTGTATTTGAAGTCACGTGGAATTTTCTGTATGAAAAAATTCACCATAGGCCTGGCACACACAGCCGTGAATAATTTAAGTTTCTGTTTTGATTCTGCTTAATGCATATTTGCCAACTATCAAAGTATTTTTTGCTTTCCAATTTCCTTTAAGGGCATGAATATTCTTTTAATCACAGTCTGGCTGCTCAGGGCGTTCCCTAAAACACTCTCTCAGTTGCTTCCAAACTTAGGATCAATAACTTCATAGATAATTCAACTAACCATCTCCTAAAGATAGGTATCATCTTTTACATACCTATATATATATATATATGCTCCCACCCTCCCAGTCATCCTTTTTGACAGCCTCTGCTTATGTTATTCTGCAAGCAGAAGATGAATACATCAGTGCCAGCATGCCTGGCGTTATCCAGTGAGTGATCCTGGGCAAACAGCTGCACTACAGTCATTGTAACTTAATAGCTTGAAATGCAGGGACATTATATTTATAAATATAACTAACAGCCATAGAAATGCATTTTTAAAAATTACACTTAAATATCAGCCTAGCTGTTGTTGTTGTGATAGCTTGCTTGAAATTGTTGTTTCAAAAGTTCTGGAATAGTTTTGAGACTTTAAAACTAGCATATACTGATTATATTTTTTTACCATTCTATACAATATTAAACTTCTGACTTACATTAGACCACAACTAGATGACTGCCACAAATTCATAACCTTGAACAGCTAAATTGAGCTGAAGTTTATAATTCTTGTTATGAAACACAACATTGTTCTGCAGCAAAGGACATTAAGCTGGTGTAAAAGATGAAGTCTTCATGAAGAAAAAATGTGCATTTATGGTTTAATGGTTTTGATCTAATTCAGCACAGTTAGTGTACTTGGTAAATATAATTTCTCCTGAACTGTGTTTTCAGGTTCCCTGGAATAAGTCTTATTTTTTGTATAGATAGTTCTAGTGGAAGATAAAGCAGATATATTCCTTCATAAGGCAATTAATTTCTTCTTTGGTTTTCTGCTTCACAAAGTTTAACTTTGTCCTCTCATGTTGCCTCAAACAAATGTTGTATTCAAATCCAGTTTTGTTCTGCTAAAGATTTAGAGATGTTAAGAACAGGGATTAGACAAATCACTCGAGGTCATCTATAAAAATGCAGATTACAGGGCTTTGGGTTATGTTTGGGAAGACTATACATATTGACCTTTATATTTACAAAAGGTTAGGAAAGATCTTTTGACAGGTCAAAGAAGGTTTGATGTGCAAACCCAGTGATATAAATTGGTGGGAGGAAAAAACAATTCTTTGCTTCAGTGCAAAAACTCTACTTCCAGTTAGTGACTAGCAATCAGTGACATTTCATTTTTGTATAACTGGCTGTGATGGCTAAAATTTTGGGGGAAGCGGTGCCGAATTGCATAATGTTGAGATTATTTTTAAAAGGTATTTGTATACTTAAAATTTTCTATCCAGAGAGGGCTGCTGCTTCTAAAGTACCCTGAAATATAGTAGGCTTTTGTCAGTGAAGCTACAAGTTTGTTTACTGTTTGTAGCAAATGGGACACTAGCAGGATAATACTTTCAAAGATGTCTCTCCTGGAGGAAATCCTGCTTGGACTCTCTGTAAAAACTGTTTTTTTTTAAAACAGATCAGAATGGTTAATATATGGGCCATGATGAAAGACCTGGTAGGGCTTGAATTGTTGTCTTAGTACTGATTAGAAAAAATAACCAATGAGTCTGAGTATAAATTAACAAGAAGTTATGACTGAGCAAATAGTAGGAGCAAATTTTTGGTAAAGTCAGTATCTGTCTTGATATGTGTAGCCAAGGTAGGTGGGGTTTTTTTGTTTTGTTTTGTGTTTGTGGGAGTTTTGTTTGATTTGGTTTATTTAGGGTTTTTTTTTGGTGGGTATTTTTTTTTTTATTTTGGTTTGGTTTGTATTTTTGGGTTTCTGTTTGGGTTGCTTTGGGGTTTTTTTTGTTTGTTTTTCTCAAAAATAGCTAGCTTTTAGTTAGCTTTTCTCAAAAATATTCAGGAGCAAATCACCAAATGAAAAGGAAAATATGTTTATAATATTTACAAACTGTCCATTCTCATTTGTCTACAGCATCTTTTAAGTAGTGGAACCCTTTTTAGCAGGGTTTTTAGCAGTATTACATAATACTGAAACTAATGCAAAATTAATTTATATAAATTTCCCTGTGAATACATATTAGAACATTCAAATGTAATGTGAATATTATTATGTGATAATTGTATGGTTGTGGCAAACTCTTTTATTTTACTCAATTAAAATGAAATGTTTCTACGGACATTTTGGACCTAAACTCATGGTGGGGGGGTGGGAGAATGGGCTGATGGGGAAGGGAGTCAGTTTTGTCTGTAACAGCTGCCCTGGTTTGCTCCTCCCTAATTCATTTTTCTGCCCTCTTAGCTTCCTGGCAAACCACTTTTTAGTAAAATGCTAGTAACATAGTAACTTTTTAGACACCTCCTTGCATAAATTACTGAACTGTTATCACTATCCTAATAGATTTAATTGAAGCAATTGAAAATTTTCTAATTAGTAAGCAGCTTTAATGCAAGTGCTGGCAGGTTTTTAATAAACTTGTATGTAGTATTGAATTAAATATTATTGTGTTTCTCTGTCATACATATTAAAGGAAGAATATTAAATAAATATAATATTAATAATGTAAAAAAAACACTTTCTTGTATATTGTGTTAATAAAATTAATAGACATCTCCTGGGTGCCTATGTTATAAACCTGCTATTATTCTACCTGTACCCACTTGTGGCAAATTATGTGCAGACAAGGAGTAGTATATTTCAGAATGGTAGTTGTTTGAGGGGAAGGCATTTGGTCAGAGAAGGGTTTCCCAGGCTTGTCTTGGGTAGGCTTAGCTCTTCTGACATATTTCCAAAACAGCCGCTGCTGTCTTCTGATCCACCTTCTCCCATCTTGGCTGGTTTAGTGGGCTGGCCTCCCTTCCTGTGTCTATACCCTTGCTACTGTGCAACATGCACACCAAAAGAATTTGCTCAGCAGTTTATTGGCACAGGGGTCCACTGAATTCATCATCTTACATTTAAATTATTCTGGCATGACCAGCAGTATCAGTTGTAGCAGTTGAGTCCAGCTGAAAGCAGCCCTAGGGCTAGAACAGAATTAGTACACTTGATGAATCAAGAAGTAGAGGGAAAAACATGGTAGTATCTTCTTCTCTGCTCCATTTTTAATTGCCCCTTATTTTATGACCTTACTTAAGCCAGTGATTTTCCCATAGGCAAGGTTCTGTGACAGTATATACATAAACATATAAACAGTAAAATTAATTGCTATCTAATGTGAGCTGCCTAGCTTACCCTTTTCTAGTTCGTAGGCTCTCTGCAGGAGTTTGGTTTTACTCCTGTTCCCTACTTAAAAACTTCATCAGATGTTGCCTTCACGATAGTGCATGGTTCCAACTGTTTATATATGAAGTATATATTGGACTTTTGTAGCATTAGTGGTGAAAGATAAACTGCTTATTTTTCCCCTTATTATGGATGAACTGCTTCTTTAAGGAGTTAATTTAACTAGCTTGGACATGTAAGTGATAGTGCAACATTTTTCAAACTACATTGCCAGTTTCTCAGTGCTTTTCTCCATAAAGTCCCCTTTACTAATGGAAATACATCCCTTAGTAATGGGTAAACTAAAGAAAACTTAACCCAGATGATGATTCAGGATAGTAAAAGTTTTAGATAAAAAACTAGTGCCACTGAAATAACTGGCTTGAGATACAGATAGGACTAAACTTTTCTTTCTGGTGTGGGAGTTTACTCTTACTGTCTTGTGTCAGAAATGATGGGTGGGTCTCAACATTTCCATTTCCGCTTCCTCTTCCTGAAGCAGATGTTTCTGCATTGAAGAGGCTCAATATCATGTTAACAATTAACCAATTTCTTTTGTCAGTTAATTACTATCATTTCATATTGGGTCACTGGAGAAGACTTCTAGGAACTTTCTAGGAGTGCTTACTAGTTTGGGAATACTTTTGGGACAGCTGGTTTGTCAGAAGGTATGGCTGCCTGAAAGAGAAACAGGAGGAGTCTTTTATTGAAATCAAAGTCTTATTTTATCTGAAATTGATGGTAATTATGGTACAGAATGCTGGATATTGATAGTGGTAGGGTACAAGCTCCTAGAATGCAACAGGGAGCATAAGAAGGAAAAACTACTGCTGCTTAATTAATTAATTAAAAAAAAAGCACCCACTATTTTAAAATAATGTATTCTTCTGAAAAATGTGAAAGGTAAGCTGCAAACAAAGGGCCTGTATGTTTGAGATCAAATGAGCTTAAAATAGTTGCAGATGTTATATGTGACCTCAAGTCTTTGACTTATTGTTGCACTTTTATAGCCACACTATTTCTAAAAAGAGTGTGGAATTTTAGTATTTTTTTCAGAGTAACATTTGGATTTGTCCTTTAAAAGCACCATTTGCAGCATCATTTGCCAAACCTCTGAGTGTTAAATCAATGCAGAAACCTGAAAATATGATCTTGTTTAATAATTTGTCACTGCACCTGTGTGTCTGTCTTTGCAGTAGACAGGGATGATGAAACACAAGGATGTACAGCAAAATTTGAGAGAGTTATAGTGTGCTTTCAGTGTTGGTTTCGGCTGGTTTAAGAATATCTCCCTTGTATGTGTGGTGAGTTGACCTTGGCTGGCTGCCACAATACCCACCCAACCACTCTCTCCTGCTCTACTGAGGTCTTTCCAAGGGCTTCAGGAGCATCTCTGCTGGGGCGCCTGGAAGCTCCTCCTCCCACTCTCCTTCCAGGGCTGGCAGGGCCGTTTCTCACACCGCCCCCCTCAGCCCCGGCTGCCGGGCAGCGTTTTGCCCTTTCTTAGCCA
>JANHFX010004655.1:23392-41169 GCA_027560015.1 Chloroceryle amazona
CCCTTTCTTAGCCAGGCTTTCCCCGAGGCTCCCTCCCGCCCGTGGCTGAGGGGCTCAGCTGTGCCCGGCGGTGGGGCCACTGGAGCCGGCTGGGATGAGCTGTGTCCAGCACGGGGCCCCTGCTGGACCTTGGCACCTTGGCACCTGCATCAGGTAGAACATGCACAGGCCTTTGTCACTGAGGGGGGGAGGGCTTCATCTGTCCTGCAATGCCTTCTGCTCCTAGCCATGTGGCCCTGGCATTCTCTTATGCTGGCTGAGGCAATTACTGCACTGTTGGTAAGTTACTTGCCGTAATGGCAGCTTGCCGAACAACCCCACTGGTACAAAAAGCAGCATGGGAGGAGAAACAGTTGTGCCAGTGTGCTGTGTCTTGTCAGGTTGTACTTGACAAGCAGCAGTGCTCTGCACTGATGCCAACAGACGTTGTCTGTAGTGGCTTTTTTAGTCTTTATTCATCTCCCAAAACTGGGAAGAGCAGAAGCAGGAGGACTGATTTTTGGCTGGATTAGTCCCTGATCTGACTGACATCATGACATTTTGAGTGATGGCACCTTTATGGGCTGAGAGGCCTTGCCCCGGCTGGTGGCAGCTCTAAGTCGGAGCGTTCCCACCTGCAGCGAGGGCTGCTGCCACAGGCCCTGCCAGGGCTGGCATGGCTTGCTTTTCAAGGGCATTATTCACTCCATTTCCATGTGTGAGGTGACCATTCTCTGATTAGAAAATTTTACATATAGGGGATCTTAGAGGATGAGTTCTGATTCTTGCTTTACCTGCATTGGTAGTGATTTTTGTACAGTGTTTATCTTGCATGGTGGTGCTGATCCTGTTCTTAAGGCATTGCACGTACATGTTGAACATTTCTCCACTATATTTTACATTTGGAATTTCTAAATAAGCCTTCTGGATGTCCAGAAGAGACTCAAACGTAGTTAAAAAGGTTCATTCTGTTTTTCTTGCAGAGATAATGCTGGGTTAGGACTTTAAAGAACACTTGTTATTATCAGGCCATAGGCTTGCATAGATGCAATCTTTTGTTGGAACTTCTTTGGCCTGAATACATATTCCCAGTTGTTGTTGCAGTTGTAACTCTGTAATAAGCACATAATTATTTTAGAATGGAATATAAGGTTCACATTGCATTCTAATTATTTTAATCAAGGGGACATGCAAATATTTCCTTGTGGTTACAGTGTGAATTATGCACAAACACCCATATAGATGCTTCTCTTCTTTATACATCCCTTAATCCAGATTGAGCTTCTGTTCATCTGAGGCAATGGAGATCTGCTTTGAAGGGGGTTCTGTTTTGGAAGGAGAAAACAACACTGCAGTGACAATGCTATTCTTTCTTTGCCCACCGGACAGATTATTTTTATTTTTCATCACTGGATTGTGGTGTCAGTCAGGGACATAAAAACTGCCTAGAGTGAGAGTTAACATTCTTACTTCATATAAAATAAGATATGGATGTTGAAGTTGTAGAGTAGTTTTGGTAACATAGACCTCTGAAAATAATATTTTATAACATACTCAAAGAATGCTGTATATTTAAATGATTAGATTCTAGTTAAAGAAAAGATCCAGAAAAAATGTTGGTTGGCTTGTTTGTGTGTTTTTTAGAAAAAAAAAAACAGTATTTGTAATGTGATGGATATTTTTATGACAAGACTTTTGAGACCAAGGTTGTGATTTGAAGTTTATTGATCAGATTGAAAATTTACTGTGCAAGCCATCTGTGTTTGTCAAGTTAATTTTTCAGGGGTATGAAGTTCAAACCTTGAAAGTTTAAATATTTAGCATTGAGGTTGGAAGCTAATGCACTTCTTATGAAAAATGTTATAAATGAAATTATAAGCAGAGTGAATTATTCCAGCATTCATATGGGTAATTTTTATTCTATTTATGTGATTAATTAGTGCTTGTTATGTTCCAGTGAACTGCAGGGTGCTAAAATGAAGACAAAATATTTTATGTTTATTGATTTAAGTAATTTATTTAAATATATTGGATTAATTGAAGTGAGAAATTACTTGGATATCCTGCAAGCATAATAATTCATTTTATCACATTGTTTTGATTCTCTAGTCTTCAGAATATGTTTATATGTTTGTTAAATTGTTAATGACTTGTTCATATGTCTGTATGCTTTGACAGTCTTTGGAATAATGAAATTGCTGCATATTGAAGTGGGAAACAAAGCCCTTCCGAAGCTTGTCAAATGTAAGTGCAAAGTACAAAATTGGAGCTGCTTAGTGACTTACAAACACAGAGGCTCATCAGAAGTTTGTCAAACATTTAAAAATTTAGAGACACTGGTGGATGATTACTTAAAAATAATTTTGAAACTCCTGCAACTGTAGAGCTCAGTCTCTGCGTGGAAGTGCAAGGTGCTACAGTCACTCCAGGCAGTATTATCATAGCTTAGCTTCCAATTCTGAGGTCACATGCTCAGCAAAATCCTAGTCCTGTAAAAATGGAAAAATCAGTTTTAGGGTGCCTGTTGGTCTGTATAAAGCTTTTGGGGTTTTGAACATACCGTTGTTTTCTTAGCTGGGCTTTTTTTTTTTTTTTTATGTGAAATGTTTTTCATCGAAAGGTTTATACTTTATCTCAGACCATCAGTTTTGTGGCTGGGGAAATCTGGATAAATATGTATAGATATCACCATCAGGATAAAAATGTTAATGCAACTAAGGTGACTTCATTTAGGGTTAATTGATCTGGGTGTGGATTGACAAGAGTCTGTCAAGTGCCTTGACAATGCTGAAGGCTAACAGTGTCCTGTGGGAGTCTACCTAGTAGGTGAAATTATTATTATCCATTATTCTGCACTTGTTAGACCATGTGTAGAGCACTATGTCTGATTTTGGCCCTCCAAGTACAAGAAGAATGTTGATGAACTTGAGTGAATCCTGTGGACAGCCACAAGGTGGTCAGGAAACTGAAGCAGAGAAAAGGGACGGGGTGAGCAGGGCTTGTTCAGCCTGCAGAAAAGGTGGTGTGAAGAGGTCTAGTAGAAGGTGCATGGAGGAAGAATGAGAGAAGTCCTAAATAGAAGCATGGATTTTCCAGTTCAAAAGGAAAAATAAAATCACTATGAAGGTACTTAAGCACTGGAATATGTTGCCCCTTTCACTGTTTGTGAAACTTCCATTCTTGAAGACTGTCAAGAACATGCTAGATGGAGCCTTGAGCAGCTTAGTCTGAATTCACTGTTGTCCATGCTTTGAGCAGAATATAGGACTAGGGGCCTCCTGAGATCCCTTCCCACCCAAAGGATACTGTGATTATACAAAATGCTAAGTGATGTGTGTGGTGCAGGACATGCTACAGCTACTGCGCAAGGGTTGGAAACTGCTGTGAAGAGTTTGGTGCAGGGGTAAGAGAAGTCATTAAACCAAATTTGTAGATAGAATTTCTGTTGCTGAAATTTTACAGTATGTGAATGTTGTAGAAATCTGAAGGAAATTATATCCAGAATATATTTTGCATCTAATATATAGATATTTATAGAATAGCTTTTTCCTCAAATATTTTTTCACTCAAGTATTTTTGTTTGTCTTGATAAATTAGCTGTTAAAACTCTTTGCTGTCACACCAGTGACTTTGTGAGCCAGTTCTTTCACAATTCTGGGGTGGAAGCTATTATTCTTATACAGTTAAAGCTGAATCTGCCCTAAAAGGTTTGCTTTCTCCATGGACAGTCTTAATTCCAGGTCTGTACTCTTATGCCAATCATGGCTTTTACTGCTTGTTTGAAGTAATTCTTTTTGTCTGGTAATAAAAAAAGGAATGACTTCAAATGTCACATCTAGATTAATCAGTACTGGTATAATTAATTAATGTTACTGTATATTTCACTGTTCCTCTTCTATCTGCATGGCTAAAGGATAGGAAGAAGAAGAAAACCCTGTATACCTGTTAGACTGCAGATGCTTGCTACATGTAGTAATAGGACTGCTGCAGAATAGGAGGTAGTGGGTGGTGCAGAGCAACTGTGACACGAAGAGAACAGCACTGGAAAAAAAAAAAATAGGAGTGGAAAGGGAGTTGAGTTCTTTGAGAGTGAAGAGGAGGAAATTGCTCATTGATAGCTTAAAAGCTTCAGTTATTTATTCACAAGAGGTATGCACTGTTAGTTTGGGCATCACTGAGAATCAGTAGGGCAGAATCATCATCATTTAGCAGAACAGATGCTAAAGCTCAGTTCTGGAAGCAGCATCACATTGCCTTCCTCATGAGAGTTGAGAAGAGTGGTTTAAAAAGACAAAAGTATCTCCTAAACCAGCTGTGTGCTTTGCTGACTTGAAAGACTGTATGATTATATTGTTGTCACTGTGGTGTTATTTATTCAGCTCTCCCACCTTTTTTTTTTTTTTTTTTTTGTGTGTGTGTGTAACTTGCTTTTTGGCTTAGGTCAAAGTTACCGTCTTCTGTTGTGCTCCATGGGTTTTGTGTTGAGTACAATATGTATTGGAACCATATAACATACTTTGTAGATGCCCGAACAATATAGTCAGTAGTGGCAATGGTATTATTACTGACTTGAGTGTATGCTGTGTTTTACTCTTTTGCTTACATCTCAGGGTTGTTGAAGTGCAAGTATGTTGTGCTCTTAGTGTGGGTTCACCAGTGTGAATCCGTTGATGATTATTTTCAAACTCCTTGCCCCAGAATTCATACTTACAACCTGTATCTTCTAAAATCCTTATTAGAGAAGAGAAATTTTAGTTATGGGTCTCTTGTTCTGAGATGCTCAGAATTACTATGTAGTTTCATATGGTGACTAGTCTGTTTATACATAGATATTTGAAGCATTTCCTTACTCTTCTAGCACAAGAGGATTCATTAAAATGCCCAGACAAAAACTGTTACTGGTCTGACTTAATAACAGAATTTTACACTGAGGGTTGTGTGAATAGTTAATGAAACCAGGAAATGAATTTTAAATAGGAAGATATTTTTTTTAAAAAAGTGGTATTACTTAAGTTGAGGAAACATTCTTTTCACTAATCTGCTTGCCTCAGCATATAGAAATAAATACCTAGGCGTTTGTGGTTTTTTTTCATGTGCAGAGACCAAACTGTTCTTTGTTCATGTTAGTTTCTCAAATGCTTTCCCTCAGAAAGCTGGGACATGTGGCTAGGTGCTTACATACGGATGTGGTATGAACATACTTTCTTGAAAATGCTGGGTTGCCCAGTGACACGGTGATGCCTTAAACAGTGTTTACTTAAAACACTCTCCCTCATCCCCCCAAACCCAAATCACTAAAGAGAAATGTTTTATCAACAGGTAAAAATGAATATGTGCACCCCCCCCCCCCCCCCCAAATTAGGAACCTGACTGGGTTCAAACGAAATGAAATACTTTTAAGATAGGATTTTTAGTTTACTCTGGAAAACTTGTGGGGGAGATGATGTGAATTACTTTAGGGTTTTTTTTGATGGGTGGTTTTGTTGCTTTTTCTTTTTGATGTTTATTTAGTTTTTTATTGTTTTGTTTTCATTTTTTTAGCTTACTGTTTTAATTTCATATATATATAGGATGTATGTTGAATTTACATTCATTGATTTCTCTCAAAAGTGAGTTTGACAGATCCTGATCTGTTTAATACATATATCTCTTTTAATATACAATATCTCTTTTTAAAATGATTGTTACAAAGTTTGTTTTTCAAAATACAAAACATTATTTTTGGAATGTAATTTGTAAATAAACATCACCTGTTTTTTACATGAAATCCCGGTTCAAATATCAAAATAATTATAAGGACACAATTTATTATGAGTTCTGGAAGTGAGGACCATGACTGGACTGGGTTCCCTCATCTTTTATATTTCCCTTTCATCCATTTGCTAAGGGCAGCTCAGTTATCAGAAGTGAATTGTTTGTATTATAATGGCTAATTCTGGCTTTTGTACAAATAAGCAGAGCCAATCTGAATACATTTCATGAAAGAAGTAAGAAAATTGAGTATTCAGCTTTTAAGGCTGGTTGTGGGTGCATTCAGGAGAGTTTAGTTTGGCTCCCTAAAGAGACCCAAAACAGAATTTGAGTTGGATTGCATTGTAAGGAATTTAGAATTTATGGTGGAGAGCTAAGTGGTTTATATGGACCCTGAGAAATGTACTGATTCCATGGAGAGAGAGACCAAAACTGAAGCATTCAAAATACTGAAAAAACCCTCATGACGTTAGGCTGTCAGGGTGGTAATGGCTTGTCACACTGAGGTTTCTGAGTAAAATAAAGCCGTTAATAAATGACAAGCGTGGTAATTCAGTGTAGTGTTCTAGTTACACATTTGTATCTTTCTGCCTCTCTCGTAGATTAGAGGGGACTGTTGAACATTAGTGGTAACAAGATGCACCCCATATGCATGCTAATGGATTATAATGTTTTATAGGTGCAATTTGTACCTGTCTCTCGGTGGATTCTGAAGGTGGTGCATAAGGAACAGATCGTTAAGCACCAGTACCCAAGCTTTGCTAATTAGCACATCTTCAAGTGCCAGCTCTCTTTTGTCCACTGAGAGAATGTAAATTGTGCTCATTTTCTCTTTCAATCTTTTGGGCTTCTTGAGCAATGTATCTCTCTGACTGGAAGGTAGAGACTGCAGATTTGTAGTTTTCAATTCTCATGATTAATTGAAGAACGTGCATGGTTTATTCAAAAGCGGGGATGCTGCCAAAAAGGATCTAATTGGTTAAATAAATAACCCTAAGCTTTTATTGCTCAAAGCATTTTTTTATTGAATTATTAATGCTATATCACCCTCCAAATCAGTAGCAGCTAATGAGTGATATGCCTGAGGTTATTAATATTTTTTTCAATCAGTGGTAAATTGCTATGATGACTTCTTTTGCTAACTTGTAGCTCACTTTGTGTCTTCACTTGGTAAAATGGTATTGATTGTAAGAAAGCACTGAAAAATAGCATGTAAATTTCAACTGGTTTTACTTTTTATTTTGCTCCTGAAGGAAGGAATTCTTTCATTCTCTTCAGAGAAATGATTAAGAAGAACATTTCTGCATAGGGGAACTATCCTAACTAAACAAAAATATTTTTAAAAACAGAAAAATGTTTGATGTTATTGAATATTAGTGAAATTGCTGTACCTTTATTCAAACTAATGTTATGAGCTTTTTGGTTGAAATGTTAGCTGTTGTGTGACACGTGACTAAGTCATGTGGCTGTGAGAAA
The DNA here is from genome assembly GCA_027560015.1 of Chloroceryle amazona. Taxonomy (NCBI): domain Eukaryota; kingdom Metazoa; phylum Chordata; class Aves; order Coraciiformes; family Cerylidae; genus Chloroceryle; species Chloroceryle amazona. The sequence goes on from JANHFX010004655.1 coordinate 30,599, forward strand.
GTACTTCCTTTCTTCTCCCAACAAATGTTTAATTTTATTTTTTGTTTCTTTTGACTTTTGTCAAAGTGGACTGTGCTGCAGCAAATAACTGGGCCCCTTTCCCTGGTGCTGTTTGAGAATAGGGATAGGTGAGTAGTCGCTAAGAGATGGATAAATGTAGTAGCAGTAGAGAATAAAAAGGCTATGGATTTTTCATAGTGGAGAATAACAGACTGGGTGGGGAAAAGAGATCTGACTGCATTTTAGAAAATCTCAGTATGGAAAGTGGGGACCTGTTGTTCAGTAATTGCTGAAGTACAAGAACCGAGAGAAACATCAAACTCAAGGGAGCTCCAGACAACAGTGAACTCCTGGCACTTGCTGCTGCAGGAGGCAGTGGAGACAGAGTTTCAGACAGAATCAAAAAAGGTCTTATCAAATTAATGGACAATGGGTCTATAAACAGACACTAAAAATGCTGCTCTCCAACATTTCTAGTTCAAGAGCTTTAGATGCCAGCATCTAACAGGAAGGAACAGACTATAGAAGTTGGCCAGGCCTGTGGTTTTCTTGAGATGCATTTCTTACTGCTCTGTTGGAGAGACAACACTGGTCTCCATGGACCTTTAGACTCACCCCATGGGGCATTCACTAACTTCTTAGAGATAACAGTATTGACATGTGGAACATTTTTAGTATTTAAAGACTTAAGAGTTTGACTAATCCCTCTTCATTAACCCATCAGTGCAAAGGGAATATGAAGTTTCCTTAGCTACTGTCCATCAAAATTTTTTATACCACCGTAGCTCCTAGCCTGAATTATGGATTATGTTTGAGGGGAAAGAAGATAGCAGTGCTTCTGTGTTCTGATAGTTTCTTAGCTTCCATAGCAACTTCCTGGAATGATTAAAAAAGTGCAAATATGATAGAACATCCTTGAGGACGTGGAGCCACAAGATACCCAAAAGCTAAGGGGGCCTTGTAGGTGTGTCTGTGTGGTGAGGAGAAAAAGTCACTTTGTCCCCTTTGTACCTTTCTCCTCTTCTGCTTATGTATGTGTATATGATAATACTGTTTCTCTGAGAAAGTATTGGAAGCTGGATAAATACTTTTAGAATTATAATAACAACAGTGCATTTTTAGGAGTTCATATATCAAGTTTTGTGCATTTTCACTTTTCATTCAATCCTTATAAACTTGGATTTTTTTTCCTATTCCTTGTTGCTAGGTGAATGGCCCAAGAAAAACAAAATGAGAAGGTGACTGCCTTGCCCATTTGTTATACTCAGAAATGGTAGTTAGATGCATGGAGTGAAAAACCAAGAATTCACTCTAATTATTGTTTTTATATATCAATGGCATACATTTACTACTAATTTGGTAGCATTTTTTAGAAAGAAGTGTGCTTTAAATCAATTAACATTACTAACTCTGTTTCAATAAAATGCTGATATGAGTCCATGATTACATTAAGAATCAAGTCTGTTTTCCTTAGAGAGATCTAGTCAGATTATAAAACATACAGGATTTTTTTTTTCAGCGCAACAAATGGATTTATTTATTCTTTATAACTTTTTTTTGAGAATAGCTACCTTTTGTACAAGAGTCTTATGAAGTTCACATTCATAAGCCAATCTACCTGGAAATGTACTGCATTGTCTGAGAACCAGTGCACTATTGTTCTGATCAGAGGTGAGGTTAGCTGACTTGTTATATCTTGCATTTTTAGTTCCTTTGTAATGTTTATGGGTGTATGATGTAGTTTTGTCAGTGGAAGAAAGTTTGAAGAAAAATAAGAGAGCATGTACAGGAAAGTAGAATTTGTTGTATGGATTTCTTCAAATTTTTTAACACCAGCAAGTCTTTGTTCAATATGTTCTTTTGGTTGTTACCTATAATGAAACAAGCTAGTTTTTTGGTTTTCTTTTTTTTTTTGTCTTGTGAATGTAGACAAATGAGTTAGCTACAAGTCTGTGTTCTTTCCACACTCAGTTTTCTTGTGTTATGGAATCTAAAGCCTTTCCATCTTATAAATATAGTGAATGAAGCTAATTGTTTGTTTAAACAAACGGGTTTGGATTGCAAGTCCGAGAGACCACATCATCTCAGCAATCAGGCTGCTAGATTATCTGTCTGTGGCTTCTGAAATAAGCCACGTAGAATGAAGTGTTCTGCAGCTGTTTTAAATGCTTGCAATAGACACTGGTTTTAATTTTAAGATTTTGGCCATTATAAGACTACATCCACTAATGAAAGTCATTTCCAAGTCCCTGTAATTGGGAATTTGATTTTCCTGCAATTCCAAGTGTAAGATGGTCCCATCGTGGTATTAAAGGTAAGAAGAAATCTTCAAACATAGGTACATAGTCATGTCTGTGATTTTATTTAAAAGCTATATCCTGGTGGTCCATGCATAGAAAATCTGTTGAACACCCTTCAGGGCAGATTTTATCATCATGAGGAATTGGATTGTGGATCAATCCTGTAGAGTGACCAGTTTGTATACCAGCATTTATATTGCTGTGCCTGTACATCAAGGCTGTTGGCTGAGGAAACATATCCCTTCTGAAGAGCAACAAAATATTCAGCATCTGTACTAACTTCTGGCCAGCTGGCACCTAGAATAGAAAAACAAAACAAAATAAAAACAAAACAAACAAACAAAAACCCTAACCAAATTCTGTTGCAGCTTGGTCCTTTGAGATGGAGGGATCTTTCTTTAAAGAAATAATGAGAATGAAATAATTGGCATGATAAATTAGTCATAGCAGCTTTACCGTTTAGACTTATGAATTTAAAAGCCTTGAATTCAAACAGGTGAAAATGGCATGCTGCTTGTCCTTATTTGCCCAGTAAACTTCATCACGGTCTGTGGTCTTTCTGTTTTGATATGCAGCTGATAGTGATTCAAATCTCCATTTTGTCTATCATTTGGGCTTACATTTTTGGGAAGGATCTAAAAACCATATTTGTGGTCAGACTAAAAGGTGGCTGAGTAGATTATTATATTAAGTATATTTTTACTTTGTGGTACATGCCATTAAACACACGAGATTTTTTTTTTTTCCTGATAAAATGTGGAAAAAAATGGCTTTCCTATCACTTGCCCACCTCTCTTTCTCCCAATAACTGAAAAAGCACATTTTTGCTATTGACCTCTTCTTTAAAGAGCCATTCTTTAGTGCTTGGCAGATGATTGTTTCTACCTGTGTGAATTACAGTAATATGAACATCTGACTCATATTCTCTGTTTGTATGAATTTATGTGAGGGTAGACACAGCTATTCTCTGCTCATTGTCTTACTGACTCTATATCAAAGACTATGTCATGTGAGTTTTTTAATATTTCATCTTCAGTTTGGAGGAAATTTTGAAGGAAATCTGGTCTGTGGCTAGAGTTTGACTGTGGTTGCCACCTAAGTCAATGGCCTCTTTGCTTACCTGGGAGGTTTGGTCTTTAACTTTTCTCTGCGAGTGTCCTTTCAGCTTGTGCTCCTGAGGACCCTACAAGAGATACCATATATAGTGATTGCACATGACTAGGATTATCATGTCAATTTACTGTACTTGGATTTTTCTCTTCGATTTTAACAAAAGCAAGCCACATCTCACCTTCAATCTTTCTAATTTCTTCTTGTTGGTTCATGGATTTTTGGGGGGCCTTTGTTCTGTACATATACACACCCTCTTCTGGTTAGGGTGATGCTGAGTACCCAAGCTGCAAGCTGAGTATACTGAATGCAAACCAAATCTATTAACTTAGTCCAGTGATGCGCAAATGCCTTTGCTGTTATTCTGCTGGACCCAAACTATCTGTAAGTGTGTAACCATTTGGCATGTTAGCAGCATGTACTGTCTGGTGCTTTGGTTTTCTGGAGAAATTTATTAGATTAACTCCAGTGCCAGGTTTTTTGTTTGGTTGGTTGGGTTTTTTTTCTCTTTGCTGGAAATATCAAGACCTCCAAGAACCTGCATATTTATGAATTCTGGGAAATGTGAAAGAAAAATAGAAGATTACAGATACCTGCCAAGTAAGAGCTAAAGTCTGATTTGAAAATTTGAATACTAGCCTGGATTAAGTGACTTAAAAATATTACTTTTTTAAAAAGAAGCTATAATTTCCTCTTAAACTTCTGAGTCCAGTTTAGTTGTCAAGCGCTACTCTGGCCAAAACTGGATGATGTTTTTAGTCATAACTGCTATTTCAGTACTGGGAGAAATTCAAATGTTGTTATACGCTGTACTGTCCCTGCTTGAACTGTGACCCTACCAAGGCATTGCATCCCAGCATGGACTGCATCAAGCTTTGTGCATTCCTGTGAGTTGCTGGTCTGGCTATACTAAATACAAAAGCAAAACTTGTGCTTGTAACGTTCCTAATTCCTTTTAGGTAGGAACAGATATTTTGAAAAAGATCCATTCAGTAGTACTTCTACTTTCAGTTACATGTTTACATGCTTGCTTTGATGGACAACTGCTTCTCAGAATGCAAAAAGTTGTTAGCTTCAAAAGATGAATATTTATCTTAAATAATTAACTGGTTAACTTAGGTTTTGTAATTCTCATAATCATTTTTATTATTGACAAATAAATGCTAATTATTACTTTGTAAATATTCTTTAAGAATGAAAAAAAAATTGGAAATTGTGATTTTAGCCCTGTTCAGTATGGAACAAGCAGCCTGTTCCATTGGTAGAGATGTATTTTGGATATTCTGACACTGACTTCAGTCAGCAGCAAGTATGCAGCTGAATGCACTTAGGCCTAACACAGGGTATTGTTAGTACATCCTTAATACTTTTGACAGTTACCCAAATTTATCAGCTGGAAATCATGAGACAAATTGAAGTGTTTTATTACTACCCTCTGATAATTGCTTCTTACATTCCTGCTTCTTATTTCCCAGCTTCAACAGCATGCAGTTGATGTTCTGTACATGCATCTTTTGGGTTGCACTTGTCTCTTCCTCAGTCACATGCAGTGGATTTACTACTTATCTCCGTAGTTTTCTGAAATGTCTGTTTGGAAGAGAGATGCTTGCTCTGGTAAGGGGATAAGAAAGTACTGTTCAATTACAGGGACTTCTAACTTGTATGTTTTAGGCTAATTACACAATGTTTTCATGGCAGTAAACCAGTTGACTCAAGGGTCATAATGGTGTAAAGCTGTTAATCATAAAATCATGAAGTTTAATAAAGAATTGTGTAAGATAAGAAACAATGGAACTAGGGTAGTCTCTTATTCTTTGGTTTTTATTTTTGCTTTCCAAGGTGAAGTTGGAAGTGATAAGTTCTATGTTTATAGCAGATTTCTGAGCAGCTTGAACTGACTAGATCATATTTTCACATGTATAGGAGCTTGCTCTCTTCTAGACTAAAAGGGAGCAGAAAGTACTGTATGTGGACACAGAAGAGTATCATCTTGTCTACTGCATACATCCCTGTATGCATGTATATATGATGGTTGAACTGCAGTGATGTCAATAATTGTGAACACAAGTGTGAACCACATTTGTCTAGAGTTTTCTGTGATGTTTTAGAAGTTAAAGGTCTTGGAGGAGCAGTAAGATGATGGAAAATTTCTGACTCAGAGGAGTTCAAACTTCAGCAAAATAAAATGAAGCCTATTAGATTTCTAAAACAATTGCTGTCTGTTCAGTATATGAAGCTAAATAAAAGTGAAATTAAGGGAATTATGGTTTTAGGAAGTCTCACTGAAAAAAAAAAAGAGGACAAAGGGAAACAAGGTGGTGGTAAAAAGCAGATAATACGGATTAACTAAGATAGTAATGTTGGAATAATTTGTGTGTGTCTAGAAGAATAAATCTGGATAATACACATGCAAAACTCATTAAGATGCATTACAGATCAATTTCAATTATAAATAAATGTGAATTCCTGAGTCACTTTTGAGAAGACTTGATCTGAAGTCAAATTTGGATTGGTGGAAATAAATGTCTGCTGTCACAGTAGATGCCAAATTCTGAAGTGTTTTGGTGAGTTGGGAAAAAACCCTCCATTGTCTCTTGAAAAAGGAAATGTACTTCTGTTATTATAGAAAATCACTGAGTTGCTCTATGCATATTACTGCAAACGCAGGTGATACGGGGCTATTTGCTACATGAGGAATAATTAATCTTGTATTTCCCATAATCTGTTTGTGGGCTCTGAAGATTGACTTTATATGGGTCTAGTTCTTTCCCCCTGTACTACTCACACCATGGAGGCAGAGATTTGTAGTCATTGGGGTTTTCTGTGTTGATGTAGTATGGTATTGCATGTTCTGAAGATGATGCTTGTGTTCTTTCACAGCTCTTTGCTTTTTTCTACTTCTTGTACTTAAATCCTTTTTTACTGTGGTAGAAGAACTGGAATTACTGATTGCTTTGACTGTCAAGTAGTAGTATTAACAGCCTCATGCTGCTGTGGGTATTTAATGAGGAATATAATACTGTTTGATATCACTAAAGTTGGTACTTTATGTTTTATAAGAATTAAGTAAATATGATCAGTGTTTAGTGTTAAATGATGAGGGGAAAAATAGTGAAGCCCTGTATTTCAAAAAAATTCTTGATGTGAAGAAGATTTTTGGAGGTACCTTTTCAACTGCATGATGATAATGAATACTAAACACCTGGATTCCTACTTCTGCCCCCCAGTTTGTTTCAGTATATTTCTTAAGAAAGCCTGCATGTAAGGAATTAAGAGTACACTGTAACTGCCATCAGTTGGTTATGGAATGCTCTTTGTAGTAGAAATTAATAGATGCCAATCTATTTTCATGAAATGGGTATGTAGCTACTTCTGGTGAGACAGATTTTTAAAAATAGAAATAGTTATAAATTTACTTTTCTTATTATATCTCAGCAAATTTGTATTTTCTGTAACTGTATAAATTGTTAGGTATTACTCAGTTTGGCTCTGTGCCTATTGAAAAGCATGTCTGTTCCTGTTCATATCGCAAGCAAGATGGACAGTTTAGCAGCCAATCTCTAAGCTGGCAGAATACCAGCTTTATAGAGAAAAGCGCTTTGGATGCATAATTGATGAGCAGAACAATTTTCTCTCTTTATTGAAACTGTCGAAGTTCAATGCATAGGAAATGCAGGTTGGAGATAACAAAGTAACACCTTCTTTGTAGCCACTGAAAACTCTGCTGTGTTAAGGTACAGAGAAACAGTCCCGATGTGTTTGTTTTTATCTGCTGTACACATAGTAGCAAACCGCCTGTGACTTTTCATGCTAGATGGTAACCCTTAGAAGATAGGCAGGGAATTTGTGCAGTGGTATCTTAGTTCGTAAATGGGAACTCATGAAGTTTCTGTCTTAAAAAGTGAATCAAAAATCAAAATGTGAAATGTCATGAGCTGTATTCCCATATGCGAATGAATGCTGTATTCCTATGCTGTATTCTCAAGGTGAATGCTTTGCTGGGTGAAAAACTGTCAAGGGTGGCTGGGCCTAAAGACTGGTGGTGAAGGGAGTTACATCCAGCTGGTGGGCAGTCGCAACTGGTGCCCCCCAGGGCTCAGTACTGGGGCCTGTTCTCTTTAATATCTTTATCAATGATATGGACAAGGGGATTGAGTGCACCCTCAGTAATTTTATGGACTATATGAACTGGACAGGAGCATAGATATATTTGAAGGCAGGAAGGCCCTTAAAAGGGACCTGGACAGGCTGGATTGATGGGCTGAAACTGAAACAATTCTATGCCCTCATCTAATAAATATATAACATTTTATTTTGAGTCTTTTCAAGGCAGAGACAAACCTTTGTTTTAAAAGCTTAAAATAGTCTATTTTAATGTATTTTGATGGTTGATTATTTTTTTTTTTTAGTCCTCAGTGTTAGGTGTTTTTTGTGTGTGTTTTGAATATGTAATACATATACAGTAAGTGACAGGATATAGTTTTATATAGGAAAAAGCATTATAGAAACAGAGGTGAGAGGGATGCTATTAAAGAAAAGTGGTGAGCCAGAAAGACATTAATGTTGTTTACTTGGTTCTTAAGGAGAAGTATCTAGAGGAAGGAAATACATAATTCCTCTGTTGCCGCCTTAGCAAAAACAAACAAGCAAACAAAAAAAACCCCAAAACTGTTTATCATTATATATGGGACCATGTTTGTATGTAAAAAAAATATTTCTTGAAGTCAGTCTTAAAAATTGTAAAACTTCCTTGGCCTTCCTGACATGTCCTTTGGGGTTTGCCTGGCCTTGCTCAGGCATTGAAATGAGGGACCTGAGCATCCAGAGAAGCTGCCACCTGCTTGCACTCACCTGGTGCTGCTTCTTCCAGAGCAGCTAGATCTTGTCCTCTCTGTACTCCTCCTTTTCACTTGTGTTGAGAGTGATGTTCTGCAACCATTCCAGGCACATAATTTATTAGTTTATTGAACTATAATAGTTAAATGTTGATGGCTTGTAAGAGGTCATGTTATCTGAAGTATTGCTTATTTGTAAATTATAACTGGTTATTTCTACTTGTACAAGCCTACTGTGCTGATCACCGCGATTCCAATTCTATAGCATGACTGGCTATTTTCCTAATATTAATCAGCTGTATTAAGTAGAATATTTTACTGAGCTTATTCAAATCAATAAGATGACTAAAATGCTCCACACTGAATAGAGATGAGTGTTTGGTGGTGTTTTAGAATGCTTTTTATTGGGATATGGGTAAAGATGTCTTTCTTTAATGAGTATTTAATATGGAACCACTTCATTATTGTTGAGTTTATCTTTAATCACTGTGAACAGTAATATAAATAGGAAATAAGAAGTTCATTTTCTTGCTTAAAGGGATTTTTTGACTTTTATTGAAAAGAGAATTATATTCTTTATAAAAAGAATTTTACTACACACCTTCATCTTCTACCAGTTGTTGATGTTTTCCCTTTTTAAGGATTTAGACTAACTTATTAGGAATTTTCATGTAGGAGGACAGGCTCTGGCAAGTGTGTAAAGCCATGATACTTCTTTTTATCCTGGTAATTTTATTGTTGTGTTTTCTTGCTAAATGTAAATTAAGTTTTTAATCAGTTAATACAGCTTTTCATCCACAATCCAACAACGTATTCGCGGTGTTCTGCTTTTATGAAAAGGGAACCTTTTTATCTTGGACAACTCTATCTCTTTAAAGATAATATTCTTTAACATACACAACGCTAATAGATTGCACTGCTTCTCTATCATTTCATAGGTTTCACACTTGGGCAGGTAGCTGAGGTCAGTCTGACATGTTTTTGGTGATTCCCCTCCTGATGTACATTGCTTATGTTGGATTACTCAGAAATATTTGATTGCTTAACATAGATTCCATTGCTTTGAAGTATATCAATGTAAACTATTTTCTGTATAGGTATGCTCACCATAAATATTGTATGCATAATTTAATGAAGGGTATTTTATTATTGAATATTCTATTTTGAAAAGGTAATTATTGTATGAAGTGGTCCCTGACTGTCATGGTTGTGATATCAAGTAGAGGACAAAAGGGTATCTTTATTATTCAAGAACTGTTCTGTTAAAACACTGTGGAAGCGTAGAACAAGGCAAAATGTTTCTACCTTAAACCGAAACAATGAATGATGAATGGATCCCAGGAACAGTGAAAGAAATCTGTCTGTTGTTGTTGTTGTTGTAAAAAGCTGTGCTTGTGCTAGGGTTGGTTTGTTTGTTTGTTTAAGGCATCAGCAAATTAGTGCAGGGAGAGGCAGAACTGTGAGGGATTTGCAGATGCTAAAAGGCAGCTTGTCTTAAGAGGGATTGAGTGGGAGGAAGGCCTAATGATAAATTAGCAGGTTGCAAAGCTGGTTGCAAAGACAGGTTGGAGGTAAAATTGGCAATTGGTTTGGAGGAAGAGAAAGAGGACTGTTTTGGTTTGGTTTTGTTAGTTTTTGTTGTTGTTGTTTTAGTTTGTTTTTTTTTTTTTTTTCTTTATGGATGTGGGGGGGAGGCACAGGTGAAACCTTCAGAAAGGGAGTGGAAATGGTCTTAGTGAAAAAGCTGTTCTAGAAAAATGCTTGTTTACAGCCATGTATCTGAACAGATAACAGGCCACAACTGTGTTTCACAGTTGGTGAGGGATGTTGCAGTAATTGCACATCCTTTTTGTTTCACCTCTCAAGCATGTTTTGTGTAGATGGATATTAAAGACCAGGTTTTAGAAAATGTGGGGGTAGATTTATTCACACATTATCTGAAAGATCTTGAGTTTCAGCTGTTTTGTGTGTTTCAGCTTGAGAGAAATGCCTTCGGGTAGTGTTCCTCACCCTCATGTCTGTCCAGGGCCTAAATCTGCAAGACCCTCCAGCGCATTAAATTATTGAGTAACTGACAACTGCCCTGAGCTTGTGGAGCACGTATGTTGGACTTTATTCTCAACTGTTGTGGAAAGGTAGTGGAGATGGCAAGGAAAAGAGTACTTTAGAAAAGTGGCTTCTGAGTAAATTGTTACCCACAACTGCATTCTGAAAGAGGAACATTCTTATTGATGTGGGGCTGAAAATCCAACAATTATCGCTTTGGTGATGGGCGGTGGCTGACTTAATCATCCCTGTTGGTCCGGTACTTGAGGAGATTAACTAC
>JANHFX010004655.1:45806-79151 GCA_027560015.1 Chloroceryle amazona
AGAAAATTAGTTTAAATTATATTAAGTTTTTTTTTTTTTTTTTTTTTTTTGTTGTTTTTGGTGGGGGGGGGGGGGGGGGGGGGGGGGGGGGGGGGGGGGGGATTTGTGTTGTTGTGTTTTGGTGTTGTGTTGGTTTTTGTTTGTTTGTTTGGGTTTTGTTGTTGTTGTTGTTTTTGTTTCATAGCTTTTATGACCTGCTATTAACAGGATAGGTCAACAAACAAGGTGATCTGTATAGTCATTGACAAATATGTACCTTGAATTAATTTGTTAATGACCATCCCTCAAACGCCTAAAACCATCTCATTTTAGAAAAGATTGCAAATTATATGAAGATATGTAATAGGAGAAAGGTAGTTTTATGCTGCTGTTCTCCCGTAGAAGAAACCTCATTAGAAGTATTATAAAGAAGTACCATTTACAATGTCCATATATTAAGGGAGTGAATCGGAAAGCTAATATTATTCTTAATGCAATTAAGCAATTAATTTTTTTTATTCAATTTTTTAGAAAGATTGTTACACTACTGCTCTTGTGCTCTTCAGACAGTGGTTTACTGCATGGAGATTTATACTTCATTGAACTAAAAACATTATGCTACTAACAAAATAATAAAAGTATAGTACAAACTGCTGCAGGGGGCAACCATATCTATTTATATCTGGAAAAGAAAACAAATACTGTACTCAAAGATATTTTATATGCTTCATAAAGCTTTGACAAAACATAGCTTAGTACCATAATTTTATTGTGTTTGAGTTAAACACATTCTTAAACACAATTGGCAGCCAGTCCTGAAAGACATACTATGTTTAAATTAAATTTACATTACTGTTTTAAGGGAAAATAAATAAGTTAATTTTTTTTAGAAAAATCAAATGCATTTATTTTGCTATTCACATTTTAATTTTGACATAATTTTAGAAGGTTTATGTCCCTTAAAGAAAATAATTTTCTGTTTCCCCAGTGAAGCAAATTCCCCTAAGATTTTATTTCTGCATGTAAACACATTCTCAGACTCTTAGGCAGGAACTGTTATTTAAGCAATTGAAATATCCAACTTATTTAAATTTCTTTGACAAAAACATTGCATCACTTCTAACTTCTATGATCTATTTTTCATAAGGCTCTCAAGAACATATCAAATATTTTTTGTTGCTCACTATGGTCATTTTATTATTCTTTAATTAAATGTGCTTCTGTAGAGACACCACTTTTTTTTTTTTTTTGTACAGACTGAATAACAATTTCACAATCAACTCATTCTGAGCCAAAGGCATAGCAAGCAAACTGAAAACGGTTCACTTTGATACTGCTTCCAGAAACATGACCTACAAACCACAGAATTTTCTACAATAGCTTCCTGGCATCAATCTCACAGCCTTTTTATTTCCTTGGTCTTTTATATACCCTGAGAAAGTACACATACTTGTCTCATATCAATGAGGGTTAGAAATCAAGGAATTATCACTTCAGTATTTAGCATATTTGTATCTGAAAATGTGTTTTTTATTCTATAGACAGATACAATTCACTGAAAAGATGATATTCTAATTTTGAAGACAGGTTGGGACAATTAGAAGAAAAGTTGAGATAGAAAATACTTGCAGAGGACTACCAGAATGCAATTATGAGTAAAGGACATGATTTCATTAACTTGGTAAAAGTGCACATATGTAAAATATAGAGATTAGTTGGCAGAAGCTCTTTTGTGTATTTTTTTTTTGAGTGGGAATCGGGTATTTTGTGATATTTTAGAATTGTTTGCTCCCCCCCCCCCCCTTTTTTTTTTTTAATTTATAAATATGCCATTTAACAGGAAGTCAATATCAAAAGTTTGCAGCTTGCCAGTATAGCTACTACTTGTCAACAAACTACTGTTGCAGACAAAGAAGTTGTCTTGTTCTCCTTTTGCAAATACACCAGTTCTAACACAAAAGGTGGAGAATATTGTTTCTTTTGCACTACAATTCCAGTCTTTCTTCCATTCTGCTTTCAGATATGATATAAATGGGCATCTAGAAAAACTTGGGACAATTACCTCCTTTTAGATAGGAGATTTAATACCCATGTTAAGTGTAGAGGATTGATCTTAATGAGATGCCCAGCTCATGCATTCTGAGACATAGTATTGACTACCAGCATCAAAACATATTATGTATAGAAATTAAATGTCTGCTACCCAATTATGCAAAATTGTTGAGAATTTTTATTTCATGATACAAAGAAGTAACTCATATTGATTCATATAAATAGAATTTCTGCCTCCTAGTTAAACTGTAGCCTAGGAGGTCTGGGTTCTTAATATGAGTTCTTACACAATGACATTCATCCCTCAGTTATAATACAGGAATGTGGACTGGAATTAAATATCTGTGTTGTTGAATCCAATTACACTTAGATGTGGGTAGACACACAACAGGCATCCAGCTTTCCATTAAGTAGCATTACTCTACCATAAATGAGTGTTTCAAAAACACATAAGTATTTGTGAGATTTTACGTTGTATGCAGGCAATGGAAGTTTTTAAAAGTATATAATTATGTATGTACTTACTGAGAAAATGCAATCTAGTAATGATTATGGTTTGAATACTTACAGCTGAAGTAACATTGTTATGATTCTATTAAGAATAATATAAAAATGCATTTGGTCTGAATGTGTTTTCATATTCTTTACAGAAAAAAAAATATAATTGTGCTTAAATATTCATATAATGTGCTTCAGGAACACAGAGCTTTTTTTTTTTTTTGCTTTTGCTTTTCCCTTCCCTTCTGGTATTTGTGTTCATTTTTTCTTGTCCTAGATAAGAAATTTTGCTTTTATTTACTTTTATTGACTTTTATTTATCATGTAAGTTAAAAGATAAAATTGATATATAGCATATGAATGCATCTAATTTAAACATGACAGTCAACATTTAAAACCAGTTCTATTGTTAACAGATCCAGTGAACATAAAATCATGTAGCAGCATCAATACCTGCTTTCAAAAAAGACAGCTAGTATAGAAGCTTTCTAAGCATAGTTCACTATGGAACAGCAGTTGCAACCAGTAAGTGTATCGTTATTTTGCCAAATACTGTATATTACCTGCAAGATTTTTGTTACACTATATCTAAACCATAGTGGTTTTCCTTCCAGCAAGTTAGAACTAAGAGCTCTTCAACTTTGAGGGTTTATAAGTTTGGGGGGTTTTTTTATTCAATCATACAAAGTTGTGGTTTTGCTCAATTTCTACATCTAATTCTTTTTCTTTTACAGAGGGAATTTTGAGTTGTATAGTTAAAACCATCTGTTTAATTTGTCCTGTTTTCTTTCTACCTTTGAACACAGCTACATGGAAAAAGTTCATCACAGCAGATACTTTAAGACTGAAAAAGCCTGTGTCATAGGTACCTTCCTACTGCAGACATTCACAATTGATCCCTCAGGCGTGCTTGGTCATACCCATTCTATTTTTCCCTTTACTTGGTATGGAAAAAAAAAAAAAGAAAAAAAAGAACTGGATATTAGACTAGAGTCTTTGGGGTATTAAATTAAGCTAAAAACTTTACATTTTGAGCTTCCTGGTAGTTCTCATGTGTGTATTCATTTTTTACAGTATTATGCATCAAGATATTCCCATATCACAGAAGAAAACCAAATAAATGATAGGTTAAGACACTAGAACCCCTCAGGGTCTCTGTCAGACCTGGGTGTAGTGACCTGAATTTCTGTCCTAGAATTTTAATCTGGTATCAAAGAAAAAGCTTCTTTTTTTTGTATATATTTTAGATTGCTTTATTCTCTACAAAATGTGGTAATTTGTAGCACAGTGGTAATTTGTAGTTGTATTTCTGATTTTATTTTTGTTTTATGCACAGTTATCACAGATGTCAACAGGTCAGAGACACAGAGTTATTTTTAGAATTTCTAGTTCTAGAAATATGATGAGACCAAACAGAATATTATGGAGAAGATGCCTGTAAAAGGCTTTTATATTTTAAGGCATGTTAAGGTAAGAATGGGACTATGATTAACAGTCATTTTTCATAATTTCTGATGAAAAAGACACATGTTTTATTAATCAGTAGCTAAGTTTACTAACATGGGCCATTACTCACAAAAAAGGGAAAAGGAATAGCTAGCTGAAGACCTGTAAATTTAAGACAGCCTTGACTGCAATGACTGTAAACTAGGGCTGATCTTTAAGGACAATCTTCTCAAATTACAAGGTACATTCTCAAGTGTGGAAAATCATTCATCCATGACAGAAGGAGAGCGTGGATAATCAAGGAAATCCAGAATAACTTGAATGAAAAAAGAGCTTTCCTAAAAGGTGGAAGCAGGAATAAGTTACGTAAGAGTAGTAGAGAGACACTGATTGAACAAAAGCAAAAATTTACAATGTGAAAGGCAACAAGAAAGTTTTCTCCAGGTATCTTGACAATAAGCAATTTCCATTAGCAAGGCGTGCCTTCTGGACTCTCAGGACTCTGAACCTACTCAGGGTCTTTTGGCAATGTTAGGAAATACTTAAGCAAACTGGACATACACAAGGATGCCTCCAAACGTGATGAGGAAGCTGTCTGATGTGCTGTCTACTACCTGCCAGTCTGAAAGTATGGCTGAATCTTAGTTTTGAGGTCAAATTCATGGGACTATAATTTTTCAAGGTTTATATACACATATATATATATAAATTCTGTGATTTTCTGGTGAGTAAAAAATAATAATTTCATAAAATGTCCTTCCTATTCTTTTGTAAATCCATGGACCACTGTTTCATAATAATATGCAATATGAATTTTATTTCAACCTGTCTTCTATAATTGCAATTATTCCTGACTCTTACGATATAATCTTTATACTCATGTAATTTAATATGTGGATATATATTACCTTATATATCTACGAGGTAAAAAATAGGGAAGAGACCAACATGGCTGAGACGAGACTTGCTGGTCAAACTAAAAGACAAGATGGTGCTGCACAGGCAGTGGAAGCAGGGGCACGTATCTTGGGAAGAGTACAGAGATGCTGCCTGATTGTGTAAGGATGAGGTCAGGAAGGCCAAGACATGGTTGAAGCTAAACATGGCAAGGGATGCAAATAATAACAAGAAGGGCTTCTACAGCTACATCAATGAGAAAAGGAAGGTTAAAGAAAACACACCCCACTGATGAGCAGGACTGGCAAGCTGGTAACAACAGATGAGGAGAAGGCTGACATTCTCAACGACATTTTTTCCTCAGTCTTCACTGACAATCTCTCTCCCCGCACCTCCCAGGTTAAAAGAACACAAGGTGGGGACCAGGTGGACAAAGTCCCTCCCACTGTAAGGGAAGATCAGGTTTGCAACATGGGGGACAGGGAGGTGATCAGAGGCAGACAGCATGGCTTCACTAAGGGGAATCCTGTCTGACCTACCTAGTGGTTTAGCACCAAAGATAATTTCTTCAATCATCTATTAACTTTTTTTCTGCATAAAAATGCAGAAAAAAATGCAGTGTTTGATACTGGTACAGTATCAGTTCTGAATATTGAGCTATTTCATACAAGGATAAATTTTTGTAATAAATGAAACTATCCCAATAAAGATTCTGTGTGTTGTCCATTTAGTAAATGTGTATATTTGCATATTATCTGCTTTAACATTTTTAATGAAGATAATTTTAGAGAATCTTAGTATCTTGTGGAGTCTTGCAATATGCTTGACTTTGCACATTTGGATAATCAAGATATTGTCCTTGGCAATGGGAAATTACAGTCACCAGTGACCTTTGGTTTTAATGAAACTGCTCACAGGAGATACTGCTCTGAGTTAACAACAAAGCTGAATGTAAAAATCACTTAGGGATCTTACTATCTTAAAGCAATTGACTTAGAGATTTTGAAGGATTTTCTAGTATACTGACATTACAGTATATTTTTTTCCCTTTGCAAATCTAAAATTTCAAGCAATAAATATGTAATTTTCAAAAATGAAATTAAGTGAATATTGTTAAATTAATAATGGCAGGTTGTAAGCATAAAATGTAATTTTGGGGGGCTTTTATTTGTAGACATACAGATGGCTGTTGCCCTGATTTCTTGCAGATTGCACGCCAGAGGTAGACAGCATGTGCAACAAGAATGAATGACTCATCCGTCTTCCAAAGTTCTTCACTTTCAGCTTCAGCTGTCCAGGTATGTTACTCGAGTCCTAACCTTCACAGGGCTGAGCATGACCACAACATGTAAATTACTTTTAGTGGATTCAGTTTTTTCTAACACCATCTTGAAAAGGGTAGAATAAGTACTGTGTGTTTGCTCTTAGGTTGAGAATTTTCTTTAGAAAAAAAGTGGTATTTTCCCAGTGGTATGTCTAATGTAATTGCACTGTAATATAGTCACTCCCTGATGGTAAACACACTTCAGTGAATCATCTACCTTGAAGTTAGGTGCTTGACTGAGGCATTTAAATTAAAAAATGTAGTTGTACTTTCTGTACAACTTTCTGTGAATGAAGAATCAACTTTCTGTGAATGAAGAGAAATAAGTCACATCCAGAGGGAGAGTGAAACCTTAGATGGGCTGAAGTGTTGTTTGATAGTATAGAGCTGCTTCCTGTTATTAGTCATAATAATCTATTTCTTGAGCCTAACTGTTCTAATTTGTGCACTCAATAGCTTAAAATTATGTGATCTACTGTAGGCCTCAGAGACTCCAATGAAAATAATTTGATAGGATAGCTTTCAGTAATCCTAATCAACATTTAAAATGTGAAGTGAGAGGAAAACAGAAAGGAAGGGAATGACAGTAGGACAAAAGGCCCTGTCTTTTTTAATCTATCTAATCGTCTAGTCATTCTTTTACGTCATTTAGTTTTGCAATATTTTAACTGCCAGACAAAGTTTAAACTTAACATCCCCATGAGGCTCAACCAATATAACTACTAATTTGTGTTCCCAGCAAGTGACAGTTTAAATATACCTCCCTGAAAATTAGCAAAACTTAATATTCTGTAATATTTAAGGAATAATTAGATCTAGGTTATTTGCTCATTTCAGTAGACAAAAAAGCAAGAAACTTGTTTCTCTTTCACTCTTTCATCCATTAGGCTGTCAGTTTTGTTGTTGTTGCTAACTATTATTGATGAGAGAGCTGTAAAACCAACAAAGCACTAATAAATTATGTACCTGCTTAATAACAACGAAGCATTGTGTAGGTTCATTTTATTATGTCATTTACTAGATGAATGGAGAAGACTTTTTAAAATCAACAAAATTGTGAGTCTCTTGATAACAACTGCAATATTATTTAATGTTACAAGGTGTATTAATTGTATTATTAAGAGAAGCTCAACATAAAGCTATTCAAAAAAAAAAAAAAAAGGAGAAATTAAAAAACATACCACTATTGAAACCAGAGTTTTTCAAGAAATATCTTGGGTAGAGAGGGGATTATTTAGTTCTAGTGAATGGCTCCTGCTTTCTACTCCTCACCATCAAGTTTCAGGAATAGTTGATACAGCTAGGTAAAGCAGATCTGAAGTGTGTATGTTATTTTGTTATTAAGGTGGCATTGCTTTGCAGATGACTATCCTTTTTTCATATTACGTTGACAAAACACCAAAAATTTGCCTGTCCTTTGCACTATTTCTGTTTCTGAACTAACTTCTGATTGTACATTACCAAGCAATCATTACAGCTGTGGATTTTATGGGAAAAGTATTTTCTCCAGATAGATTCTGTCACTTATGACCTGGGGAAAAGAGTTTAAGTATCTTGTGATTTCTCATACATTAAAATATTTTTTACTGATTTCAATATAATCAACTATTTTATTTTCCCCTACTTCAAATTCCTTTATTTCAGACTGCCACTGGCCTGCAGGCACCACAGGCCTGGCTGTCCTTGTCTAGCCGTCTCAGGAGTATCCTCACCCTGACCATAGTCCAGCACCCCATTTCAATCCTCTGGGGCCATTAGTCCCTGCCCCAGTGACACAACAGAACTGCTGATCTTGAGCTCCCCACAGCACTGCCCTGCCTGGCCATGCTGGCAGGCCCTGTCCTACTCAGGGCTCTAGGAAGCCCCCAATGGACCCAGGGAGACACCAGCCTGTTCTGCACCCTGAAGCACTTCCTGATGAGATGCCAGGCCAGTACCTCTTGTGCTGTCTGCACAGGCTGTGTTCATCACTGGATTGCAAACCTAGTGAAGTACATGCCTCAGTTGTGTTCTTGGGGGGGCATTACAACCAAGGATGAGGAAAAGGCTGAGATACTTAATACCACCTTTGCCTTCATCTTTATTAATCACACTAGCTAGCCTCAGATATTCAGCCTCCTGAGCTGTAAGATAGGGATGGAGAGCAGAATAACACTCCCCATAATCCAGGAGGAGGCAGTTAATGACCTTCTACAGCACCTGGACACTCACAAGTCCATTGGGCCAGATGAGACCCACCCTAGAATATTGAGGGAGCTGGCACAGGAGCTCGCCAAGCCTGTCTATAATTTATCAACAGTCTTGGCTAACAGGGGAGGTCCCAGATGACTGGAGGCTTGCCATTGTGATGCCCATCTGCAAGAAGGGCTGTAAGGAGGATCCCAGGAACTACAGTCCTGTCAGTCTGACCTTGGCACCCAGAAAAATTATGGAGGCATTCATCTTGAGTACACACACATGGAAAGTGCAGGACAGACAGGCAATGAAACCTGGCCACCATGGGTTCAGGAAAGGTAGGTCCTGCTTAACCAACCTGATCTCATTCTATAACCAGGTGACCTGACTAGTTGATAAGGGAAAGGCTGTTGCCTGCCTGGATTTTGGTAAAGCCTTTGACACCATATCCCACAGCATTCTCCTAGAGAAGCTGGTGGCTCATGTCATAGACAGGTGTACTCTTCTCTGCATTAAAAATTGGCTGGCTGTCCAGGCTCAGAGAGTCGAACTAAACAGAATTAAATCCAATTGGCAGCCTGTCACCAGTGGTGTTCCCCAGGGCTCAGTTTTGGGGCTGGTCTTTTTTCAGTGTCTTTATCAATCATCTAGATGAAGGCATGGATTGCTTCCTCAGCAAGTCTGCAGATGACACCAAATTGGGTGGGAGTGTTGATCTTCTTGAGGGTAGGAAGGGTCTGCAGAGGGATATGGACAGATTGAATCGATGGACTGAGGTCAATTGTATGAAATTTAACAAGACCAAATGACTGGTCCTACATTTTGGTTACAACAATGCCAGGCAACACTACAGGCTTGGGGAAGAGTAGCTGAAAGCTGCCCAGTGGAAAAGGACCTGGGGATGATGGTTGACACCCAGCTGAATATGAGCCAACAGTATGTCCAGGTGGCCAAGAAGGACAACGGCATCCTGACCTGGATCAGAAATAGTGTGTCCATCAGGAGTAGGGAAGTGATCATGCCCCTGTACTTGGCACTGGTGAGGCCACAGCTCAAGTACTGTGTTCAGTTCTGGACCCCTCACCACAAGAAAGACTTTGAGTTGCTGAAGTGAATTCAGAGAAGTGTAACCAAGCTGGTGAAGGATCTGGAGAACAAGTCCTCTGAGGAGACTCTGAGGGAAATGTGATTGATTAGTTTGGAGGAGGCTGAGGGGAGATCTTTTCACTCTCTACAACTACCTGAAAGGAGATTGTAGTGAGGTCAGTGTGGCCTTTTGTCTCACGTGAATAATGACAGGATTAGAGGAAATGTCCTGAAGTTGCAACAGAGGTGGTTTAGATTAGATATTAGGAAAAATTTATTTACTGAGAGAGAACAGGCTGCCCAGGGAGGTGGTGGCATCACCATCCCTGAAGGTATTCAGGACATGATATAGTGGGATGGTGAGGTGGTGGTGGTTTTTTTTTTGGGGGGGGGGGTTGTGTGTGTGCGTGTGGGGAGTTTTTGTGTGTATTTTTGTTCGTTTGTTTTGTTTTGTTTTGTTTTGTGTTTGGGTTTTTTGTTTGGTTGGTTGGTTTTGGTTGGTTGGTTGGTTTTGGGTGTTTTTGTTTTGTTTTGTTTTGTTTTTTTCTGTGGTTGGTTGGTTTTGGTCGACTAGTTGGTTTGTTTGATATTGTTAATGGTTGGATGTGGTGATCTTAGAAGTCTTTTCCAACTGTGACCGTTCTGTGATTCTATGATTCTGTGAAAACAAGACTTAGGGAAGCCAGAGAGCTTATTGCCATGAATAAGCTATATATAGCCTCTGAGGCCATACTGTACCTTAGACAGATGCAATTCTAACTTTATCTGAGAAAAAAAGGAGAAATACAAGTCTTTGCACTTTGTTTCAGATCAACATGACTACATGCTTCATAAATCCACTTATGCTTTTGAAATGTGGTGAAACAAAATAGAAATAGTGATGGATATGTTTGCTTGTTTGTTTACAGTCATATTTGCATACAGTTATGTGTATGCTCTCCCTTAGAAAATGACTTTTTTTGTTTGTTTTTTTCTAATGTCTTAACAGAAAATATCAAAGCAGCAGTATTCATGATCCCTTTTTAACCTGAGAAAGCTGTTCAGGATTCGTCACTTCTGTGTATTGGGTGGATACCTCTGAGAACCACCCTAGAATTTCAACAGAAGAGTGATACAAAGATTAGAAGAAGGAAAGAGATGAAAGTGATGAGTGAAGAGATACCAGAGATGAGTGGATATTTCCCTTTGAGCTTCCCTTACTGGTGCAACAGGCAGCAGAGCTCACCAAAAAATATCACTGTTTCATATACAAATCACAGAATCACAGAATCATTATGGTTGGAAAAGACCTCCAATATCATCAGGTTTGATCATCTACCTAATATTATCATCACCACTAAACCATGTTCTGAAGTACCCTTCCTCACACCACTTTCACCGTAAGCTCACTTTCAGTACAGCAGAAAAATTCAGTACTGTATCAACAGATTAAGTTACTACTGTTTTTTGTGGGTTTGTGTTTGTTTATTCTTGGTTGTTTTGTTTTTTTTTTTTTTTTTTTTTTTTTTTTTTTTTTTTTTTTGTTTTTTTTTTTTTTTTTTTTTTTTTTTTTTTTTTTGTTTTTTTTTTGTTTTTTTTTTCCCCTGTAAGTATCCAGACTACACATGGGAAGTAGTGTGTCTGTAAAAATAAATGTAATGAAAACAAATACAACTTCCCTTGGTTATGTAGACATAAATGAAGGTGATGTTCCTTCTGAGGCAGTTTCTGTAGACTGTGTTCTAAAAAAGCGCTGAGAGACTCAACATTACCATTCTCACTTTTTCTGTCTTTTCCTTTCTTTGAGTCATTGACACAGAGGCAAGTTAAAGAGCATTAATAAGTCTCTGACATATCTGCTAGATGGAAAACAGGATAATGCAGAATAGAGGAAGATGCCTGAAGAAATAGACTGTGTCCCTGTGGAGTATACAACATACAGTTAGCAGTAATAAGTGGGCAACTAACTTGGATTTTTATACAAATCTCCCCACAAGATTTCCACTGTACTTTGAGAAGTTAGAACAGAGGTGCTGTTGAGCAACACTAATTGCTTTTATTGACTTTGCATCCCATTATACAGATGAGATGCCTGGAAAACAAGCTTGTTAATTTTGCCATACTGCTGTCAAAAGACTTTGACATTTCTAAAGGCGTCACTTGATAGTCTGTAGAGAAATATTGTGATGACTGTAACTTTCTTCATGAGCTTTCACTTATTAACTTTAGCATTTATTGAGAAAGTTGATTTTTAATTTACCAACTGCAAGGAATGCTCTGAACCTGGAAAAAACAATAGATGTCTTAAATTCCAGTGATGTATCCTCTGTTAAAAATTGTAATAAATTCCACTGCATTTAAAAAGTGAACCATAGTGCACATGACCTACCCATCAAAATTTAAGTCACCAGTTGTCTATAATGATGCTTGTGATTTTCAGAATGTTTGAAGAAATGCAGAAATGAGACATGAATTGCAATGTTGTCAGGAAATGGCAAATGGCTCTGTCTCTTGTTGCGGTTTTAAGCATGTAAGAATGTGTAAACAAGAGCAAGGTACTTGGTGCCGAGTTTATTAACCTCACACTTGATGACTTGCCTTATCCCTTCCATTACAATATTAGTTTTGCTTTCCTGCAGTTATTGAATTAGGATTTTCTCCTCTTCTCTCCTCTGCCTTAATGCCTGCCTCTCCAATGGGATCTGCTTTTACATTTACAGGCTATGCAGTACTTTCCCATTAATGTTATATATGAAAATAAGGTCTTTCCTTGACTACCCAATAAAAAAAGCAGATGAACTTTATACTTTGTAAAAAAAAAAATAAAAAGGTAGCCTGTATACCTAAAGCCCATGTATAAAGAAGTGTTTATCACCGTCTTTCATTGTTAGTATTCTGAGCTGCATTTTAGTGGATAGGAGACTAAGGAATTACCAAGCCACAGGAGTATACCTTCTGCTTTGTGTTTTTGTGCCTGTAAGCTCCTTTCTACCTGCAGGCTCTGAGATGTATCACCAGCCTGCCATAGCAAGTTGTGCATAATAATGTAAAAATAGAGCGTTCATATTAATTTTCCCTTCTCTGGTTGGTATCTGTCTCCAAAACTGCCCAACTCTGTGTCCCAAACCATGCTGACTGCCACACCTGTTGCCTCTTTAACCTACTTTGAAACTGTAAGTGCAAAATACAAGGCCCCTAGGTCCTCTGGGGAAGAGCATATTCCAACAAGGGAATAGAGAATCCATTCTGGTGTTTTTTGTCGTGTGTCCCCCCACACACACACCCACACCCCCAAAATTCCCCATACATAACAGTATGGAAGATCTCTTTCTGGAAGTTTGTAGAGAATTTTTTTTCCCAAACATTGATGAATACGAGCTATGTTCTTAAAAGGATTTTTTGAGAAATGAGGAGATACTGTGACACGGGTTAAACTTGTATAAAGAACAACAATTTTACATATTTGGGAGACTGATTTTGATCTACTGGGGGGTGTATTTGATCTCTAAAAGACCAAGTTCTCCAGATGCAACACAGCTAAGACTGTGGCTTGAATCTGGACACATATCAGAAGAGGAGCTCTCTGAAAATAACTGCATGGAAATGTTTGGACACAAGAGCAAAAGGCATCTTCTGATTTTTGTCATCTTTTGAATTTAATTTGACTGACAATAGAGACTTAACAGTAGCAGATAAACTGATTTTGGTTTCTTTTTCACCGTTGAGAAAGGAGTTGGGGAATAGGAAAATAAACTGATTTTGGTTTCTTTTTCACCGTTGAGAAAGGAGTTGGGGAATAGGAAAATAAACCAAAATGAAGAGGGGAGAGGGGGAGAAAAGCCAACACAAATACTGATTTTGTTAATTTTTCTTTGATTGATTGATTTTGGAGAAGAAAATACTTTGCTATTATAACATAGTGTAGTTCTGAGACTACTTCAAACAGTTGCATCATTTAAAGTTAATTAAGAAATAGCAGAGCAAAGAGGCTTCTACAGTGTCTGATGAAAACATCACTGAGTGCCCTGCTAGGATGCTAAGGTTTCCAGTAAGTTAAAGTTTCATATCTGCTAGTAAACTTTTCCTTTTGGTTAAGTCCTTCTTGTTGTTAAAAGGAAGGAGAAGTTTGAATTAGAATTCTGTTTATCAGAGCATTCATCATTGCTCAGAAACTCCCAAGGGAGAGAACCCGTGGGTCCTGCTGGATGTAGAAAGTGATGTGCACTTCTCGACTAGCACTGACTGCATGGTGTTGTGATGGCAGGACAAAGAGCACGGGTCCTAAGCCGGAGGAGACAGAGGTGCCATGCGCAAAAAGGGACAGAAATAGTCTCATGTTGGGGCAACAGGTATCAGACATCTCTCTTAATCTAAAGGGTCTTTGTGGCTGACCAGATTCCTGGGTGAAAGAACAAGACTGCTTCCTTAGGATAAGGTTGCAAGGGAGCTATGAAATGTATCCTTGCAGCTTGTTGTCAAAATTATAAAAAAAAAAAACAAACAAAAAACCCAAACAAACAACAACAACAACCACAAACAAACAAAAAACACACACAACAGAAACCAAACAACAAACATCTTCAGATATCTGGCAAGACCCCCAGAGGTCAACTGCAATATACTCCTCATCTCTGTGAAAGCAGTGGCTTCACCACAAAACGCTTTCCTTGAAAGAATCAAAGTAAAAAGAACAACTAAAAAAAAATAAAGCCAAAATTCTCTTAAAATGCAGCAGCGTCTGAACTGGAGCTGCAAATAATATTTATATGCACATTTAGTGCACAGTGTGAGCAAGGCAGAAATTTGAAGTCATTTGGGAGTTTAAATGTGCTTTCATGTTTCCTGATGCTTTCACATTTTTGTTCAGTCTCACCTCACCTGCAATAATGATTGTAAAATACCATAATTATTTTCAGAATTATATATTTATTTATTTTTACCCCGTTACTTTAATGTTATTCTGTTTAAATCCCATTTTTATATTGTTTTTATCTGGGATAATTTCGTATGCCCTTCTGTGTGGTCTAATTTTTACTTCCAAGCCCTACGTATTGCCTCCAGCACAATGTAATGTGAGAGCCAATTTAATTTGTTTTGAAAAAATTCAGACCTTGAGGTAGAAAGTTAGAGAATAAGTTAAGATGTGGGATGGATAAAAGGACTGGCAAATGCAGCATGGGCACACAATATATATATTGAGTCAATAGTGGAGTTTGAACCTTATGTTAGACAAACATGATTATCTCACAGATTTGTCTGTGGTGCACGTTTCTTTTCACTTTGTTGCATTGTTTCAGGTACTCCTACCTTTGAAGGAGGATGGTTAACTTTGGAAGATGGCAACTTTTCCAGCAGTCTTGTTTGTATTTTTGAAGGGAGTACCAGTCCTAACATCAGGATTTCCGTATTAAGTCTGGGTGTGTCTTAGCTCTTTGTTCTCCTTGTTTGTGCTATTTAATTCCTACAGTCGTTCTAGGAAAATTTTAGGGACTTGCTCTGGTGCAGATGTTCTAAATCAAATGCCTTTTTATTATAAAATTACAAGTGATCAGAAACAGCGGAATTGTACAAGTGCTTGCAGACAGAACATGCATCCTCCCATCCTGTCATGGTAAGCAAAATCTTCTGTGTCACAATTCAAGTTGTTGAATATTCCTAAAGGCAGTTCTCATAGGTGTTTCCTCTTTATTGAGTAGTTTACTGCAGTTAGTTCTGTATGTATTACTGGTTCATACTATTAAGTTGTGAATTAACATCTAAATTTTAAGTGTTGCTTGGTGAATTGTCAAAGATAATGAGAACCAATGCTAGATACTGAAGTTATTGTGTTTTAATAAACACCTCTCAGGATGGCATGTTTAATGTCTCTGCATACATTTCTGCATAAGTGCTCCCAACCTCTTGCGCGTGAAAACCCCAGATACCAGTACCAGCTCTCTTTTATGTTATGTTTTTACATGAAATGGGTATCTCCAGCAAACTTAAAATACAAGAGCAAAATCAAATCCAGGTATTCTTTTTCTCCTGCCTGAGGTGAACATATAGGACATCAGTGTGGTGAATGCAGAATCATGTACTTCATACTTTACTTAGTGGTTTAACAACAACAAAAAAAGGTGAATGTAATATGCTACTTGAAAGTATAGATTCTGTGAAGACTGGAGATACTGGAGAGGGCAAGGAGAGCTGTGAAAGGAAGTTAGCTGTGGGCACAGTGCAGAGCAGTTCTGGCATCTGCTGCCTGCTCTGTCATTTATGCCAAGTGCATGGCAGGGGATAGTAGATGTTTGCTTTTAATAACAGCTTATCATGAACTAGGTGTTGTAATGGAATTCTTGACAGGGATCCTTCTTGTAGATAAAACTCTTCTCCTTCCGTAATTTTGTTAGTACTGAAAACAAGAAAAAGAAAATAAAAATCTGTTGAGTACGAGCTTGGAAATTCTTATGTGTGTCCTCCCTGGGATGATGCCCAGGACTAAAGTGTTTACCTCTGTATCTTTGCTTTGCCTGAGGCATTTGTGATTGCTTCAGCACAGCAAGCAGCCAGGGAGATGAGGGTGTACGTGCATGTTGGGTGGCAAAGGGGGCTGATAGGCTTCTACAAGAATGCCAAAGCACTGAATGCTGTCACTGCTGGTGGGGAAAACATTTGGCCCTGGGTAAGAATATTTCAGACAAGTTCTGGAATATGTCCAGATCACAACCATCATATCCTTGTGATCTCTGCAGCCATCTAGTAAAAAAAAAAAACAACAAAACAACAAACAAACAAAAACACAGTATTCAACTTCATGCTGACAAGAGAGCAGAAATGCTAAGAAACTTGCTGGGGGGAGCATCTAGCAGTTTACAATTTACGGTACCAGATGGAGTGTTCTGTGTGTTCTGGCTCTGGTGATGGATGTGTTAAGCTTTGTCTTTCTCTCGTGCATGCTGAGATGGAAGAAGGGGAAGCATCTATCATTGAAGGAGAACAATCTAAGGCAAAAAAAATTAAAAAAATTGAGGTGGAATATGGAAGCACTGTAGAGTAAGAAACTCTTGTTAATTCTCTTATTTTATATTCTAAGTCATTCCAATACATTTGGCCTGGGAACTGAAATTGTCTGAAACTTGTTGACAGAGTGAGTGTGTGTACGTGTGTCCAGTATTCTTTAAGAACTCTCCCTCCATTTGGAAAGGCAAACCATACTTCTGTTTTTTTTCCTTATGCATCACAATTAAAATTAATAGACTTACCCAGGGTTTAATATGGTCTCCTATCTTTAAAATGTAGTGAATATGTTTTCTTTAAATCATTTTGGAGCATTTAGACAAACAGAGTGGATAAGCCAGCTTGTGGAATAAACCAACATGCATGAAAACTGGCACAGTTGTTAAACACTGTACATTGTAATGGCATTTTGTTGGGGTATTATTACTTCAGCTGTGCAATTATGGGAGCTTGCTGCATATTAGCAGATGCTTTCCTCATAACCTCAAGCTATATGCACTGAGTTATTTTCCTCTTCAGATTATCATCTTGGGTTCTCCCAGACTACATATCTTTCCCCCCCCTCTGTAGCAGTGTACGCTGTAGGCAATAGTGAGCATAATACTTTCTGCATTGTTAGGCAATGAGCATTATCAGCAGCTGCAATACTCAGGATTAGTCTTTTTGTTGTTATTTGGCATCTGCAGTACCAATGTGAATCAGTTCACTCCTGTTTCTCCAGAAGGCAGCTGGGGTCTCTGACTGAGAGAATGTGACCATAAAGCTTTCCTGAAATTGTCACTGTACACAGGAGTTCACTCTTAACTGGAACTGCAGCTTTCACATTGCAGTTCACTGAGATATATATAAAAACTTGCATTTTATTTAAAGAAACTGGGGTAAAAGACATCTTCACATTTTATAATGGTGAAATGGGGAGAGAACGAGGTTCTTAAGGCTGCACCACAAATCAATTGCTGAGCCAGAAGTATAATCCAGGTCTCATAACCCCAAGCTTCACCCTTGGTCCTCTAGCAAGCAGATGTCTCTGAATTAAGTAGGCTACAGAAAATACACCAGCTGGTATCCTGCAGTACAGAAAATGTCTTTCAGAATAGTAAATAAACCCCAGGGTTTTCCTGAAGGTTGTGGAATTTTTCTCTGAAAGGTGACTGTCATCTAAGCCTCACTTGAGGCTTAGTTTTTAAAAAGTAAATTGAGAAGGTTCACTGGTTTTTGCAAAAGGTCAAATAAAATGTAATATATTATGGTTATATATCTAAAGATGATCTTGCTCAGGATTTCTCTTCTATGATACCCATAGTTTTGGTTTTACCTTTCTTAGATTACTTGCCTCCTTTGGAAAATAAAGTAGCTGTATACTGGTTAATGAAAGAAAGGGAGCAACTGTTTGGTTTCATGCAGATTAAACCCATAGTTTACAGGGTATTTTGTTTTGCTTGAGTGTGTGACTTAGATTTGACGATCAGAAAGCTAGGAAATGAAGTTACTGAGCAGAATTTCAGAAGAGGAATAATGCTTTATTCAATGGACAGTTGCTCTTTTTGGGGTGGGTGGAGTGACATTGAGACTATTTCTCTTACAGGTGAAAATTGTAGAAGAGGTAGAATCAGTCAAGTGTTGCATGCTGGGAAAAAAAGGAAGATTGTTGCATGGTATCCTTCTTGCAATACTAACAAAAAGACCTTCTTAAAGGAAAAAAACAAACAAACAGAACCCAAACCAAACAAAAAAAAAACAACACAGAAAAAGGAAAAAAACCAAGCACCGCATCTATTGCATTTCATCTTAAGGACAGCCACAAATGCTAGAAACAGATTTTTATCTAAGTCTTGTAGACGTGCACATGCACCCTCCTACAAATAAATCTTGCATATGTTATGCTACACTGTTTAATAATTCTCTGCGTTATGGAGTTGATTTCTCTGGTCGTGAAATCTCAGCTTTTTGTGTTGCCAGCACTAATACAACTTGGCTGAAAGGTGTTACTCTTGTAAGTATCCTAGAACTAGAGAAATCTGTCTGGATTATCAGTCCAATGAACTTCAGGTTCATGAAACTGTGTCAGAGTTTGGAGAAAGGTAGACAGCAAATACCAGTGGCAAAAGAGCACTCGGAATGTCATATAGACTTCAGTTAAAGACCAAAAAAAGACAAGGATAAATAGTGTCACACTACAGAATAAATATTTTTAGAAGAAGTTTTACTGTCAGACTTGGGGAGATCAGAGTTGTATCAGAACTGATTTATTTAAAAAAAAAAATCAGTTGTGTAATTTGCAGAAAGTTTGATAAAGGCCATGTTTTCTCCACTCTGAAGTCCTCATGAAAAACATGACTTCACTGGGAGCAAGACCATAATAATTTCTTCTTTATTACTATTTTTCTCCATCTCTACTATTTTAAACTCGGTAATACTGTCCATTCTGTCAGCAATCTTAATAATCTATTATACTTTAAAAATTACTATTTTGGGAATCATGGTGGTTTTTGGCAAGAACTAAGTGCTGCTCTTGGACTATAAATCTGTGGTGGTTAGTTAAAAGGTTAAATTTACACTAACATGTCTTGACACTTTGACCTAGCTGGATTTAAAGCAAGTAAGTAGAGCAAGTTCCGTGGCTTTAAATGAGCTATTATTAGTCAAATCCCCGCAAAACCGAAAAAAAAAAAAAAAGTTATGTTATTCTGTTTTATAGTTTTCAACAACAGAACTCTCTCTGACTGGTGACTTCATATATTCTGATCTATGCTTTCTTGTCAGTAATACATTTCTCATCTTGGAAATCCAGTCTCTACGTTTGTTCTTATTTTGGCCTAGTGGAGAACAGTGATACTGCAAATAGAATTAAAGCTGTGGGTAATTCATGAATCTAATTTGCTTTGTGAAGAACCTTCCCTTTCAGTAAAACGGGAAAAAAAGTGCCACGGCTGGTAGTATAGCTATCAATATGCAAAACATGACCAGGGCTCCTACCCCTGAGGACTGGCATGTGTTATGGCAAACATGACGAGCCTGCTTTATGGGACTCTCTTTCTTCCTTTCTCCAATGATATGGGCCATGTCTTGTGTTCTGATTATGTTACTTCATAGGAATTAAGCCTGAAAAGCTCTGGATGTATCAGATCTTTTGCTTATGTGATCTGCGCATGGGAGCATGTGTATGCTTGTGTAGATGTCCATGGTTCTTCATGATTTGGAGCTTGTGTTCAGCAAGGCAAGAAAAATGCTGGAGGTTAAGGGAGTCCTGGTATCGCTCCTCTTTTGCCTGGATGTGATTTCTGAGTTGAACCAGAAGAAACATGACCTGGACACTTCCCAGACCTGCACATGAAGTGAATGGGTGTAGTGCTCCATACATTGAGCTTCTGCTTTGCAGTGTGTGTCTGCTGCTGTCTGCCTGTTGGCATGTGTTTCTCTGGGACAGGTTCTGTGGTCTCAAACAGTGGTAGCCGGGACACACTCAAGGATGTTATTGATTTTTCATTTGTTCTGCTTTTCTGTATAAGTTTCTTCATTTGTTTTGGTTTTACTTTACTCGATACTGTGATTTGAAAAGCATATAAACAGAATGAAACTTTATAAGAAGGGTATTCCTATTTCTTTCATGTTCCTTATGCTTAGATTTTGTTTAATAATTGCCATCCTTCTACATCCATTCTTTACTCCAGAAAATAAGCTGGATTTAATGACATCTCTTTCCTTATATGAGGAACTGTTCATCATGAAAAGGGAAAGATAAAGCAGTAATATTAGCTAGCATACATTATAAGGAGAAATGTTAGTTTTTGTAGAAAGGAGTGTGAGGTTGTATATAGCAGCTGTTCTAACCATTCACACTTGATTCGTCCCTGAGAGTGGGATATATTTGCATTATGCAGGCATTTTTTAGAGGAATGGAAGAGTAGGGGTGATATTTGTATCTCTTTTAAAAATTATTATTATTATATTCCTCCATCTCAATTTTAGTACACTTTCAGTTTTGACATGATTTTCTCTCCTGCTGCCAAATAGCAACAAAAGCAAATAACTAGTTCAATAGTATTTTAAGCAGTTCATAAAATTTACTCAGTTCTCCCATGCATAGATAGTGAGAGCCCTGAAGTGGAGGAAAAACCCCATCTTCTTTGTGTGCCTGACACTTCTACTTCAGCCCCACCAACACCAGCAGAAGTCACTTGGAGCAGCTTGCCAAACTCAGGTTGTGATCTTGGAGCAAAAGCCAAGGCTGGCTGGTGGCGTGAAGCAGGCCTGTTCTTGTTCCACTGTGTCTTTTTTTTTTTTGCCATGCCAGGTGAGCAGTGGTTGCTGTTAGGTGTTGTATGAAAACCCTGGGTGCCCGGGCAAGCTGCCAGCTGAGCAGGTAAGGTGAGGTTGCCACTGTGGCATGCTGCCTGAGCAGTGTTGTGCAGCCACAGCAGAAGCGGGTAGTCTCAGCATGCAGACGAGCCACGGTGTCTAGACGTGCTAGGACTATTTATTTTCTCAATGCTGTGTGTAGCCAAGCATCTTTCCAAATATTCTAGACAGATATGAGAGTGGTGCCCTTATCCATATGACATCGAAGGCTGTTATCTGCATGTGCACTCTCCTCCACACCCCCACCAGATTAATCAGACCACTAGGTTGTACCCATGACTTCGGCACCACATTCTAGCAGCAGTGAGAAAACACCATTCCTATGTTTTTATCATTAAATCTAGTGAATATTCCTGGAGAGCTTCCACTAGTATACACCTATGTGTATTTTTACCTCTTTGCAGAAGGTTGGTGTGGTTTTTGGTTTGGTTTGTTTTTTTTCCCCCCGTTCTTTTAAATTAATGTGCTTCTGGGCAAAGAAAATGTGCCATGGCTGAATTTCTTTCTTGTGTGCCTGTTTGTCACTCAGAGCAGGGGAAATAAGCTGTTTGGAAAACAAGTTTGTCTCTTGTTTTGCCTGGACATTTTCATGAAAGTTTTGCATTAGATTGAAACTAGTCATTAGTTTCAGAAATCATTTCGAAAGGAAAGGGTAGGAGACCGAAGTAGGAGGCATAGACACTGTAACCTTTTTGCTTTAGCAAATGCTGCTAAACCAAAGCAGAAGTGAGCTAGAACATGGCTGTATACCCTCAAATAAAAAAAAATAAATAAAAATTACAATAATGAATAAATAAATAAAGTTTTTTTTGCAGTCAGTCTTCTGATTTTGGTGGCTTAATTTACAGTTTCTGTAAGTTTGTTTTGGTGTGGGCTGTATAGTCTGAGTTAGCCTAACTTTAACTTAACTAAATGAATACTCAGTCTAATTTCTGATGTTACCCTCTCCTCAACATATACTCTGCTGTGCCTTATAGGTGCCAACACAGTCCTAGGGACAGTAGGGTTGCCATATTAAGAGGTATAAGGGAAGCAAGACCTGAATTTGTAGAAATCCAAGCTTTGCAAATTTGTTTCTGTGTGTGTGTGTTTTCTTCAAGTAAGGAGGATTCAGACTCTGTTTTCCAGTTTTGTCTATGTAATTCTGAAGATTAAATTAAAAATAAACTAAAGATTTTGTGTTGCTAAAATAAAACCTGAGATGTTTATGTAGAAGTAATTGTGAGGTTTGGATGAGGGAACAGGGGGCGGGTTGAAGTGGGTATAGAAAACATTAGTACAGTCAAGTTTGTTTAGAAAAATTGAGGTATACAGCCTTCTTTGTAATGTTTCAAAGCATAATAATTCAGTTGCTCATTCTGGTGTGGTAGGTGCATACATAAATCACTAGCACACTGCATCTTAGAGATGGGCTGCTTGTAGTTGTCCGTAGAACTTACTGCATGGTAACAGTTATAATTAATTACTTGACAGACTGAATGTCAGAGTACTTTGTCATCAGCGTGCACGGGTGGTGGATAGCTGTGCTGAGGTGTTCAAATATTCTCTGGTACATAGTGACATAAAAAGCAGAACTTGGTCCTCTTCCAAGATTTAAATTTGCCCTTGCCTTTCTGAAAAGTGGGAGGCAAAGAAAAGGTGATGCAATGTCTTCCCAAAAATATAAGGTTCACCTACCACCTTGGACTGTGAAATTCAAAGTGACCTTCCATCCTTTAGCTTTGATTGATCCCAATGCCATGGAGAATACTATCTAAATCTGCTTTTGGCAGCTTATACAGCAGAGTTTGACATTGCTGAATATTGTGGAGGGGTGTCTACATGTGCACTTCTGATGTAAATTCTTAATTTAGAAGAAAATATGTAAAAGGTATTTTGACATGGTGAATATAAATCTGCATCTTTGTTGTCTTAAGCTGGATAAGTCTTTTTGCTTCTATAATGTTTCCTTGATATAAAAAGTTTTTGCGCTGTACTGCTTATGCATTCAGCAGATTTTCTGAGATTTCATAGGTCAGAAAGGCACTGTAAAAAAAAACACAAGCACTTCCAGTCATCTAGTACAGTCACCATATAAGTGAGTAAACAGAGTAAAACAATGGCTCCTTTTTGCCTTGTGTCTTTGATTAGGTTCAAGGGTGAACTGTTGATAGGTAGTGTATTTGTTCTGTGCTGTAGACATTCTCAATTAAAGAAACGAATGCTTAAATTGGATGGACATTATTGTTTTTTTACTTCTGAACTGAAGTACCTTTTTGTTGAGGTGTTGAAGGCAAAAAATTTCTATGTGACTCTTGCCTTGCTGTTTCCTCTGAAGATAGCACTTGATTGATTAGCAGTATCTCTCTGTTTCCACAAAGAAAAAAGCAAGATTTTTTTTTATTATTTATATTATATTTATCTTTCCTACAAAATGAGTTAACATATTCAAGTGTTCTTAATGATGCATCTCTCTTTCTTCAATATGTGTTTTGTATTCTTTTTGAGACATTACACAGTAGCTGTTTGTTTTTTTTCTCTCAAACTTTGTTTTATGGAAAGATGAAATACTAAACTTTTGCCCAGCTGAAATTTTATTGTGGATTTCAATTTTGAGCCAGATTTCAGCCTGTGTTTTAGGCATGTTTAATTTCAATGGTGGTTAGGTCACCAAGGGAGACTTTTACAGTGTTGTGGGTTTTTTTGTTGGTTTTGGGTTTGGTTTTCTTTTTTTGTGTGTGTGTGTTATTCCCCGCCCCCCCCCAAGTTAATTTCCATGGATTTTGGTAATTCTGTGACAAGTACTCCTTTTTTCTGATTCTCATCTCAAGCTGCCAATTACTTTAAATTTTTTTTTTTTTCCAGTCTCTTTTTGTTTAGTCCTTGTTCACATTGTGTAGTTCAGTGCCTTACATTTGTAATTTATTGTCTTGAAAGACAAATGTTTTATGTCTGCTATAAATGTCTGGGAATTGCTTATGAGCTGTCTCTTCAATACCTATTATTTCTCTTTTATATTTCCTCATGTTCTAGGAGCCTACAGGGTAGACCCAGGACCCCACTGTGCTAGGCTCTGAACAAACTCTGAAGAGAGGCAGTGGATGATTACAGAGGGATGGTGACTACAAGGTAGGTAAGTGACTGCATTTTGTTCAGTGGGTAGATGATGATGTCATGGAGAGATTGTAACATGCTGTCTGGAAAAATTTTTGTGAGATGGTTTTGTAGACCATTTTCCTTAACCTAAGGAAATGCAAGAAATGGAAATAGAAGGAATGCAAGAAAAGCAACCTGCTATTCTTTCTTCCCCCTTCTCTTAATTTATGTTCAACTTCAAAAAGGGAAACTGAGGAAAAATGGGGATTTATGCTTAAAGAAGAACTGAAAGGGCACATGTAAGAGTGACATGTTTGTAGATGTCAGAGACACTCAGGATGCTGTTTTGGAGGCTGCACACAAATGCTTACCAACAGTCTAAAAAAGACTAAAAAGGAAGCCTCTATAAAGCCTCTAAAAAAGGAAGCCTCTATAGCTAAATGTCAAGGTAGAGGGTACTATTAAAAGCAAGAAGAAATATTAAAAAAAAGCTGTGGCTTCATTCAAAGAAGGAAATAAAACCAAAAAAAGTCCCACTATCAGGTTAAACATAAAATTAATAGACATTATTTTCAACCATACCAGTAGCAGGAAGCCAGTTGAAGAATCTGTAGTACATGCATATAATGACATGAAATGAATGATCTGAGATAAATCCATGGCATAAAACTAAATATTTCTTGTGTGTATGTGCTCACCACTGGAAAGTGTGGGGTGGTTCCTGTTTTGGAACCCTTCTCATAGGAGGCTTGTGAGGTTGCCTTTCTCACCTGGAAGCATTTGTAGAAAAAAATGTGGAACAAATTGCATGTTCCCAATTTAAGAAGTCCAGATATAGTTTACCCAAGTTTTTAAGGAATGGAAGAGTGAAATAGACAAGCTACAGACTGGGATGTGCAAGCCTCTTATTTTAAAGTATCTCAGCAGCTGAGAACTTGAAGATGTCTAATTTGATGCCATGTTTTAGAAAACATTCATGTGGAATCGGGAAGCATAGAAACCAATAGGCCTCTTGCTTAAATTGAATGGATTAATTAAAAATTTAGATTAGCATCTGTTTGAGAAAGGACATTGTATAAACGTAGTGGAGATATGAGAAATAGTTGAATTCTGTGAAGGGGAGCCTGATGAAGAGGAGTTTTAGAGACAGGTTAACATTAGCCTTCAACTACTTAAAGGGTGTTTACAGAGGTGATGATGCCAATGTTCTTAGTGGCAAACCATGTAACAGGGGGTTAACATACACAGATTACAGACTGAAATGTTCTGACTGAGTGTTGTAGGAAAGTCTTTTTCACTGGGAGGGTAGTGCAGCACTGGAAAAAGTTACCCAGAGAGTGGGAGTGCCATCTCTTCTGGTGAAGGCTTTCAAGTCTTAGCTGGACAATGCTACAGTTAATCTGAGCTAATTTGGGCTTTAGTGGTTGGCCAGACTGGATGACTCCCAGAGATCCCTTCCTGACAACATCTTTATGATTCAAAGCCAAGTCTTGCTAAGGCGGTGTGGTCCTTAGAATGAGGTAACCAGCATACAGATAAGATTTAATAATGTATTGTTCTACTTAAATTTGGAAATGGCATTTCCTATTCAAAGCCCTCTCAGAAAACTTTCAAAGGAGCTAAACAGGCACATCTTAATGGGGAGGATTACTGACTGTGTAAATAATTGGTTAAACAGTAAGAAGCAGAAAACCAGGAAAAAATGTGTTGGAACTCATGAGTGGATTTCCACTGAGATCTCTGAGTGCCCAGGGTTATCTTCATATTCATAAATGATTTGGAATAGAAATGTGGTGACAAGGTTTCTGAAACTTAGTTTCTGAAGCTAAGTCAAAAGAAGGTAAAAGAAAGGGGGGGCGGACTGAAATAAGCTAATGAAAAAATCAGCTCTGTATTTTACTAGCCGTCAAAAAAGCATATTTATATCAGGAGCTGATCTGAGAGAGATCAAAAGGTCATTCTCCTAACTGTGTGGTCTGTTTGCATCTTAAATATGGTGTGTTGTTCTGGTCTTCTTATCTCAGAACAAATGGAGTAGAACTGGAAGATGTTCAGAGAAGGGCAACAAGAATGAAGAAGGGCAGCAGGATATAGAAGGCACCCATGAAGCAGCTTCTATGCAATTAGAACTAGCTAGCTGAGAGTCTCCAGACTGGAAAGAGACTGGTCAGATACTTATGTTGGGGGTCTATAAATCATAAAGCTGTGAATTGTGGGGTTGGGATATAAATACTCAGTGCCACCTTATTTTTCTATTAGAACAGATATCAGGTGAAACAGGCAGGGAGCAGTTTCAAAGCTAGGAATTTTTTCTTAGGATGGTGTGTAAGTCAGTTCTGAGATTCCTTGCTATGGGATGATGTGTGGGTATAAAGAGCTGCTGAACAAAGCTGGAAAAGGAGGCATTAAAAAATTAGGGAGAAAAAGTAAAAAAGAGGTGACAAAGGTACTACTTCTAGGTAAGGAAGTTATTGAGCTGCAAATTGTGGGAAGCTGTATGCTAAGTGTTTGGGAGGGGAGTGAAAGAGACTATTTCCATATGACTGCTCTGGTTTTCACTGTTCCCTTAGACATCTACTCTTGGCTGCTTCTGGATATTTAGTGTGAGTCAGTTTGGTCATGCCATTTGGGCTAAACATAAAGCCCAACCCACCCTGGCAGTCCTTAAATACTATTTTATAAATAAGGTTGCAGAGTGCAGTCCTAGAAGAGAACTGTGTTGATAAAACTATTTTTAAAAATATGAAGCTGTTAGGTAATTTGAGGTCTTGCACTGAGCTCGGAGACTTTTCTCTCATTGTAAGATAAAAGGTTTTTATCTTATTTTGGCACTTGATCAAGTACAATTAAATACATCTTAATATTTTCAAGCTGTTTTGTTGAGAGTTTTGTTCTTAGTCCAAAGATCTTACTTTCTTGTTTTGTTCCCTGTATAGTCTTTGCTGCCTGAGGAATTAACAAAACACCTTTTTTCACTATGTAAGTCTTAGTGACACTCATTTTGGTGTAGAGACAGTAGACTTTGAGAGGGAGAGATAGGCAAGATGAGAAAAGAGTGATGAACTTGGAGATACTTTTGTGCTTGCAAATTAGTTTGAGAGGCAAATTGTTGGAGTTAAATTATGATGATCAAGGGGGCAAGGCTAAAAGTGACAGGGTTGCATAACAATAGCAGGTGAAATGGCCCAAACAGATAATGGCTACTGGAAGAGAAGGTCATGGGAGATGATTAGTTGAAAATAGGGAAATTGAACTGAAGAAGTTGAATGGGAAGTAGTAAGCAAGAACGAGAACTACTGAAGAAAGTTCTTGAGTATTAACAGGATTTTAGAAGCCTAGAGAGGAGCAGATACTGGGAAAGAAATAAACACTGTATTTGGTTTTCAGTCAGGGGTGTATGGACCTGAGGTGGATGAATCCATGCAAGCATTAAAGAGTGTTTAAATTTCCCATACAAGTATCTGTACTTCCGGAGAGAAGTTTTCCAAGGGGACCTGAAATGAAATAAAATAAAATAAAAACCAACCAAACAAAAAACACAACCAAAACACAAGAGGGGAGAACAGTAGTTTTTCATTATAGAGGGTAGTTGCTCTTATTAAAAATTTAGTGTCAGTTCTGCTACTGTTTCAACAAAATAAAGTAGCTGAAATGTAGGCTCAAAGGATTTCTAAATAACCTGGCAAAAACTTGCAAACAGATGACATGAATATTTCAAATAGTGGTGTTCAGACCTCTGAGGAAAGAGTATATTTCTTACAGGAAGAAGGGGTACAAGGGTGTGGTTTTGAATCACTGGAGGGGAATCGCAGAATAAGAGCAGTTACAAGGGAAAAAGGAAGAGGAATATAACCTAGGTCCTTACCAATTAAAAGTATTGCTTAGGTCAGCCATTTCCCTACCCACCTAATTCTTAGAGATATCATCCATTGTGAAGTGTCCCTTCCTTGTGGCCCTTCTAACTCTTCTGATGTTTTCCTTGTGACACGGCGTGCTCGGTGAATTTTAAGAAATTAAGCATAAAAATGAAAGTCTCATTAGTAGTAGCTGTTTGTTAAGTCTGCCTTGCTTCAAAGCAGCAATATCATTTTCAGAGTGGAATTCAGGAGCTTCATTCTCTTTCAGAAACTCCATGTCTGGTATGTATGGTAACTGTGGGCCACTGAGCTGGAAACAGCTATGTACTGAAGTGATGAATTGTGCTGTACTTGATGCTGCATATAAGGTGAAGGAGGATCAGAGAGGAATGGATGAGGTCATTGTGTCTAATGGAAAGACAGACCCCCTTTTTTTTTTTTCTGCTATGGAGAATGAGATTCTTCCTACTAAAGCCTGTTAAATCTCTGAGACTAATAGCATATAGAAGCAGGATTTTAACACCTAGTGTGAAACTAAATGGTCCTTGATTGATAATTTTAATCTCATCTGGATTGTTTGGTATTTTTTGTTGTTTGTTTGTTTGTTTTTCCTGATTTAATAATCTAGTTAGGAATAAGGTTCAACTTCCCCCTCATTGGCCCTCCCCTAGGTCACACTTACTACAATAATAATGCAATAGATGTTGCCTTTAAGTATTCCAGATAGCTCTCAATTGCATGAAAGGCTGTGTGTTGCATTCATTCTCTTGTCTTGACCGTTTAAAAGGTCAAAAGAATTTGCAGAAAAGAGTGCTATTTTGAGAGCCTCCTGAGTTGTTGCTGTTGATCCAGATTTGGTGGGTTGTTATTGGTTGTTTTGTTGTTTTTTGGTTGTTAGTTGCGTTTGTCTGCTTGTTTTGTGTGGTGGGTTTTGTTTGTTTTTATTGATATTTGCTTGTTTGTTTTTGAGGGTGTTTGTGTGTTGTGCTTGGTTGTTTACAGGATACAGATTATGGTATTTCCAGTGTGTGCATTAATGTAGCATGTGTAATCTGCTCTGGAAGTCCTTTCTGCAACACCACTGAAAGAAGTTTGAATTATTTTTCACTCAGCTTCAGGTTGCATCTTTATAAAACATGGTGGAATCCAGTGCTGGAAAGCATGTAGGACTGACAGCCCTGGAAATTTAAATCCCTGTTTATCCATAGACTAGATAGCACAGCCCAGCTGGAGCAAACTGTATCTTGGCAGTATAACCAATGTTTAACCTGACGAGATGACCTCTGCTTCACTTATTTATGATTTGCAGGGGACTGAATATTTGCAAAGACTTTGCACAGTGATAGAGTCATATTTCCATTTGTATTTTCAGTATATTTCTGTGCGTTGTGTTTGTTACAGGATAAATACAGGTTTGTGACTTTAAAAAGCAGAAACTATGAACTCTGCACTGGATTTCCCATGCAAGAGAGATGTGTTTGTTTATAGTTATATTATTAGTTGTAGAAATTGATAGGGCTGCAGTGATTGAACTAACACATGATAAAATGTGATGTCTTGTATTTAAAAAGTTAACTGTTTATAAAACAGAATGCATCATGATGGCTTTAGCAATACAGATGTTCTATTAGATCGCTCTGCAACTGTCCCATCACCATCATGGTGAAGTGGTATGTAACAAAGGAGGGGCTTGGCAGGTATGAAAGGATTGAGTGGACTTGTTGCTGTATCCAAACTATGGTTTTGGGACTCTTCAATAGCACGCAAGTCCCATCCTCTCTCTGGTGAAGCTTGTTGAGGTAGAACATATCAGGCACACCATGCTAGAAAGTTTGTTATTGCTCTTTGATAAGTGGAATACCACTCACATTTTAAATCTGTCGTCTTGAGTCGTGCATTTCCTAACCGTGCCGTAATTTGCCAATTTTTTAATTGGTCAGCTGCATACCATATCAGCAGTTTTCTTGGTTGGTTTGGTGGTTTTTGTGTTTGGTCTCTTTTTCTCTTTGCTCTCTTCTAGGAATATTTTGCATTTCATTATTACACAAGGCTCCCAGTGAAAAGGCAAATGCATCTTCAGGATTTTCCCTCTCAGGGAAAATTGTTTTGAATTCCAGCAGTTCCATTCCATACACCCTTTTCATACCTATGCTGCTTGTCTCTCATTGCACCACTGTTACCTAAACTGACAGTTTTCTGCTCTAACTTTATAATTTTTCAACACTGTACGTGCAGTCCAAGGGCAGGTTTTGGTTGGACTTCTGTTTTTAAGACATTTTATTGTACTTCTTTTTTTTCCTTGTGTCATTGACAGAAGCTGTTTGCAAGGGTTTCATGTGTTGGTGGTGGGTTGTTTGTTAGGTGGGTTTTTTGTTTGTATGTTTGGGGTATTTATGGCAATATTCCTTTTAGAGCTTTATCATTGGGCTGTTGTTCTGGAAGTTAATTTGACAGCCTGTCTTTCTGTAGTAATATGCAAATGACATCAAAGCAGAGAGTTGGTAAAGAAAGAAGAAGGAATTGTAACTGCAGTGGGATTACAGAAGAGTGGAAGAGGTGGAGACTGTAGGAAATAAAAGCATACTTAGTACCACTGACAGGCTGAGAAAAGAAATAAAAACAAATACAGCAAAGGAAAAGTAGTGTGTTAACTTTTTCTTTGTGTTGAAATTAATACACTCTCCTACTAATCAAAGAGCATTTTGGTTGCCTCAGAAAAGAGAGACACTGAGGTCTAGTGACTGGAAAGCTGAGGGCAAGTGTGTTAGTACATTTTGATTTGTAGGGGAACTACTTCATTTAATGGTTGGGCTTGATCTTAAAGGTCTTTTCTAACCATAGTGATTCTGTGAGATTACTCTGAGCTCCACCCTTCCTTAGGGCACAGTGAAAGGTCACGTTCATGTAGTGGGCTAGCTGGTCACCCCTTTTGGGACACATTGTGAAGGAATGGGCTATTACCCTTCATATGTACAACAGCTGTGGTGGTTTTTAAAAAAAAGCAACTGGTGACCAGCTGCCTTTTGGGACAAGGGAGTGAGAAATGGTACCAGTCATGAGCGAGCACATGGATCTGGGCATGCTGATAACTGGACTAATCTTTAATACAACCACCTGATAGGAAGAACTGGATTGCTTGGGAGCTAGAGTCTTTGGTCAGGGTATAGTGTTGGACTGGAAATGTAGACTTGGTATAGGAGAAGATAAAGGGGCAGGCAAGCAAAATTAAGTGGAGGCTCTACTGGTGTAGCTGGGGGTATCCCTTTGCTTATTGCTATGGCTTTTATCCGAGTGGGCATGTGGTCCTCCCAGCAGTGTATGACATTCAGCTGTGGTATATCAGCATGGTGCTGTTGTGGATATTTGCTCATCACAGGAGAGGAATCTCTGCCTATGCCATGTGTGCATCTGTATTTTTTGAGGAATGCAATATATGAGGTTATGGAGATGCACAGAAATGAGTGCAAAAAGGAGTATGGGCCATACTATATGGCTGTTGGGTATAGATCTTGATGGCCTTAGGCAACACTAGCTAAGGATGTTCTGACCGCAGGTCATCCAGCCTTGCCTGATGGTGTGCTGGAGAGCTAGCACAGCTAGACATCTTCTATAGGCTGTTGCTATGACACCAGTGAGTGTACTGTGTGCCAGTTTTTGTTTTGTTTTTACAGATTTTTATAAAAAAAAAAAAGACAATCATCCTACATGTTTCTATTTATGAGCTCAAGGTGACTTTGACACATTTTGTCTCTGAATCTTAGATCAGATCCTCAAAAGGAGGAGTCTAATGTATCTTTCAGTGTACGAAATCTGTGCTTACATACTGGTATACTTAAAAGGTTCCAAAGTGATAAATGAAAAATGGCAGTTACAAAGCTGCAGAAGTCTAAGGTGATTTTTGGATATGATGGAGATATCGGTGACTCTTCGTATAATTTAGTCTTTGATGGAAACTATCAGCCACTGAGAAACCATTGGGAAAGATGTCACAAAACAAATTGGATTTTCACAACATTGTTAGTTTGTGAAATGACCTTGCAGAATAGATTTTATTTTTTTTCCCTGAAAGCTCTTAAATACAAGTGATTGAAAAGAGCATCATCATTAACAATTAGATAAAACATGGAAATATAAGTAAGTTAAAATAACTTTTTAACAGGACATTTCAGAATTTTAAGAAAAACCCAAAGTATATTTATTTTATTATTTTGAGACACAAATACATAGAGCAGCACAATGTATGCTCTGAAGAAAACCCACAAGAAGATTCTGTGTATTGAAACAAATATGTGAAGAGCCATTTCTCATTAACCTTACATTATTTGACATCTCCTTATTCATTGTTTGACATCTTCATTAGGTGCATTCCAGCAGATAGCATATGATTTCTGTTGTGTCGAGTTTCACTACTTTTAAGTAGACTTAAAACTTGTTTTTTTAAGCAATGCTGGAGGAAGAAAACACAACTGTGTTTTATTCACTTTAGAAGGATTTTTTGTTTGGTTGTTTTTTTGGGTGTTCCCCCCCCCCCCCATTATGCCATATCCTTGGATCTAGGGGGGGAAAAAAAGGTAACTTTGTATTGACAAGAAGTTCAGGCATGTGCAGGTACGTTCCTTTTAGTTGTGAAAATTTTGTACGTGAATATATTGGGGTTTAAGTGTAAGCATTGTATTCATTTTGAACTTTGCTTTTTGTTTTTTAAGACTGTTATTAGATATGCTAGTTGTAGAATGGTCTTTGAAAATCTTTTCACCTTCCATTGTTTTTAATTTTCCCCAGTTTATTTTAGGAAAGGATTTATTAACTTTATCTTTCACAGAATGTGTAAAATATCTGGATTCAGGATTTAGTGAAAAACTAACAAAAGGTAGATGAACTTTTAAGAAAGATCTAGCAGAAGCCATGATTTTACCTTCATACTTCTTATTCCAGGATTCTGATAACTTTGACAGGGTTTCCTGTGTTTCTGATAGACTTCTTCAACAGACAGCATGGTTAACCACACAATTAATGTTCCTAACTAAAAAGAGTTTGTATGTTTATATGATATTAACTCAACTGAATGTGGCACAGAAAGGAGTTGTGTGATTTTTCTGTTGCACTTCTCAACTGGAAAAGAGATCCAAATGCAAAACCTAGTATGGAAGGATGTCATGTGGATTGGTGGGCCCCCTTTGAGCATTGGTGACTATAAGCATGGGGGATTCATCATGGGGTTAGAAAGAACATTAACCAGTACTTTTATTTCTGTATTAAATCTCTGCAAGTGTGTGGGAAAACTTTAGCTGATGTATAAAAAAAAATTAAATTGTCATCTTTACGGTGGTGATGTTAAAAAGCAAGGAAAGTGAGATAGTAGCCTCTAGGCATTTTGTATAATCAGTGCAGAGACATAGGATGGTTCAGTACACATAAGCAGTCTCTGTCAGACACTTTCTCCATTGCCTATCCAAGAACTGAAAGAGGAATCCAGAATCTTGGTGAGATGTGGGTGTTTTGAGTGCTTACCTTGATGGAAAAAACTGTGTATAAATAAATATGTGTGTCGTGGTTTAGGGTCAGGGCAGCCCCTAAGACCCAACAGACGCTCTCTGTTAACCCCCCTCCCTCCCCAAAGGG